>JAQFZZ010001625.1:0-10574 GCA_034696405.1 Isotoma caerulea
CCTACCGTCACATAATGACATAATTGTCAACCATGTATTGTATTGTAAGTGAAATTATTTGGGTTTTAATTTAAGGTAATATTTTACAAAAAGTCAATTATTTATTGCTAGGGGAAATAAAAATATGAGGAAGCGTGATAGCTATAACAAAGCTATGAATACAAGATTGATGTCTCCCATATTATAAACTATTTAAAGTACGTGGCTAAATAACATTTAAATTTTTATCGCATTGCCATTAAATTGGAAACATTCATAAACATTGGTAGAAACATGTGTTATATGGTTTTGAATTTTGATTGCAAAAATGACCTAGTGATTTACTGCAAAGTGTGAGAAAACAAGGTCTTTTTTAAACGAGGATTAATAAATCTATTTCTGACGCAAGAAGTTTTTACATATTTTTCAGCTACCTTTACCGGTTTCTACACGTAATACCTAAATCAAAAATTTCTGGAATGACTCTCGGAACTTTTTAATTATGTCTCATAAATTATTCAGCCGGCAGAAATTTACAACTCTTTCTAATTTAAATATAATTCTAAGCACATATGAATTAAAACTGAAAACTAAATAACCTGCATAAAATTGTAAAATCATATTGAAATAACATAATATATAGGTTAGAATATAAGTTGACTGCAAATGCATTAGAGTAAGAAATTGTCTTGTCTCCTATCCATTGCGAAATGATATTACACATTTTATTATTAACCTGAATGAGATAAACTAACAATCCCCACTTGTGCCTCAAAACATGTAACAATTGTATTAACAAATGTTTATTCGCAATTTTTATCGGGATGAATAGTTATCCTTTTTGCAGTAGTATATATTACAAAGTACAATTTGTACAAAGTAATGCTAATTGAGACAGTCTATTCTATATTGATATTGATGAAGTGTTGAATGTGCGCTAATGATTTCACTTCATACACAAATTTAAATGGGTATGTGTTACTCATTACATAAATTTTTAATGTGTATGAAACCTTCATTGCCCTTAACTTATCTCCCAAAATTTTTTTGCATACTTTTACTGCAGAAATTATTAACATTGATATAAAATAATCTCACTCATGCAATAATTGATATTCCTACTTCCTTTACATTCAGTATCACCTTCGGAATTTACTATCTCTAAAGTATTCAGCTCAACTTCAAACCTTATCTGAATCAATGAAGTTTTGCAATTTGCACATTGACAGCTCTTTGGGAAGGGGTTTTTCATTACGATTTCATTTCACCAGAGAAGTCGGCCATTTTTAACTGTTTCGTTTTATCAAATTATTTACTTTTAAAGTAATTAAAATTAATTTAACTATGCCAGTCAGTATTTTAAGTCGTTACAATATCGTATTTGAACGGAAAAGAAATTCCTTTTCAGAACTTTTGGCAGTGATAAATTTATGTATCTTTATAATTGAGATGATAAGGTAAAAATACTCTGTGCGTAGTCAGTTAGATTACAAAAATCGAAAGAACGAACATTTTTTTAAGTATAAAGAAATGCTCCAAAGCTCAAGGATTAGATAGAAAGGTGAAGGCTATTTTAATGCATCCTACGCATTCATAAAACAAACATTTATATTCCGAATATGCCTCGTTAATCGGATAATCTTTTCCCGTCTAGATTGACCATTCACATAATAAATTAGAAGTAAGAATGTTCAATGTAGTAATCATCTCCCACAAGTTACAACTTACAAATATTAATACCTGTCTTGCTATTAATCTTCATGTTATTATCTCATCCAACCTCTAGTCTAGTAATACAAAGTCTTGTTAAAGACAATCCTAGGTTATATGCATCCGGCACATTGAAGCAATTCAACCCAACTAAGCCCAGTCCTGCCTTTAAGTTAAATTAAAAATAATAACGAGTCGGAATGACTGAATCACTAGGTCGTGGGCAATAATTCTTCAGCAAGATACTTTATAGATAGTTAAATTCCCTCATCCTTTCTAACTATTAGCGATGACTAATATATCCATTTTAGACTTTGAAAATTAAAAAAATAAAGTTTTATCCTGCTCATTATGCATGCAGAAGTATTAGGAATAGGAAAACTGCATTATTGGAATATCCCATGTCCAAGGATGTATTTAATATTGCCTTCAATGAGATATATAACGTTAGGAACCACCTATTCTAGTAAAGGTTAATAAGTCTTTGATCTCACCACATTTACCAAACCAATTTACCAGAAATATTAAAACAGACACGAGACTCAATAGCTGTGGATGCCTTAAGCGAGAATAAAAGTCGATCAAAATATCAAACTTACATAAATAAGATCTCCTCGGAATCTCTTCTTAAGGTTTTCAATGAAGGCGTCCGTATCATTAGGATCGTCCAGAAGAACGGCATCAGAGACTCCTACAGCCTCTCTGTCCTCCAACGCATTTTCCATCATTTTGAATCCGTTTTTGTAGTAATATTCAAATAGTGATTAGCACAAATTTAGCAGTCACTTTTAAAAATAAATTACACCGATATGTCACGTTGATAGCGAACAATCCTATAGTTTCTTGTCAGATTAAATCTTCGACTTCATAAAGATGTTTAAAACCTTTTAAAAGAAAAAAGCACAAATAATGGTATTAAATTCAGATGAAAGATTCAGGAAAGATCAGTCCCATTCCAAACCGGTGGCTGGGAGTGTCTATCTGAAACTGAAAGCTGTATGGAAAGCATAAATTGACTGATAGATAATAGAATCAGGTCTGTCGTCAATCTATCCTCACTTAAATTAGTTATCTCTGTATCTATCTATCACATCATTATCACCTGCAAAAAGGGAAAACAGATTTGACAATCCGTGGAATACACGAATATCATAAATGCATGGAATTCTCAGTATTACCTACTTATCCGACCTCCTAACTAGTACATAGTATGCTCGCAGTCTATCGCAGATTTGCAATTTGGAAATGGATACCTGACTATTATAATTTATGCACACAAAATATCTAATATTATTTTTTTCTATCAAATTCACCAAATTATTCACTCACACTGAAATGCTTGGAATTTATAAGATGCAACCAGGGTAGGCTAAAATTACTTAATATTTACATGGCTAAATAATACTCTTCACGTAACTTTACCAATTAACAGTTTTTATTTCCATTAAAATTTCAGTCAAGATAAGATATCAATGAAAGCATGTTGGGTTAAACAATTGGAATGACATTATTGTATTGATATGATAACCTGCATGTATGTGAAGTCGCACAATAATTTTCATACGAACTTGGAAAAATACTTCAATGCAATTCATTTTTTTCAACAGAAATGAACCGTCGATTTAAAGATAACTTTCATGACCATGGGAGTTTGCTTGTGGCTTTTATTTTTGCTCTTTAAAAAGATGCAAGCGAAGTTTACAATTGACTAATTTGTTTATTACTAATAAGTAATAACCCCTATTTATCTAAAAGTGTGTGCATAATTGAATAGGCAAAGCAGAAAAATCGAAAGTGTTAAAGTGAATTTACAAAAATTTTGTAAATTCAAAATTGAATCGAAAATGAAATTAAGCAATTTAATACCTAAGCAATATTTATTCAAGCCGCAGTATAAGATAATTAACTGGGTTTACTATACACAACGTTTTTTTCTGACTCTGATAACGCCTTTAGTTTCAGTCATACTAAATGATGACAGTAAGTAACTTCAACTTTATGCTTTAGCTAGAACATCATAATTCTAATTATAAACTCACCTCAGCTGTATAGTGAGAGCCAGATGGATAAATTAAAATGCTCAAAATCAGGTTGTCGACTTTAGGTTTACAGAAAGCTGCATTTATTTGCATTGGCACAGTATTAATTAAGTTTAAAATTGATCTAAATATAAAGTAATCACGAAAAACGGCCTTTTCACGCCTTCATGTTTTACAAAAGGAAACAAAGTGTACTTTTTTATGTCAGATACTTGACTGAGACAAATTTGTATTCATCTTATATTTTTCTAATCCAAGGGCAATGCAAATGATTAGGAGTTATAAACCTTTCTCTCAATTAAAAAAGGTCAGGTGCCACCGGTAGGCGTAGTCAGGCATTCCCAAGGGTATTTATTTGTATTATTTAAAAATAAAACTCAACTTGTTTCTTTCATTATTCGAACTTAAAATTGAAACTTTATTCGTTTTATAGTTTAAAGTAAAAGTAAATTATGGGCAATTAGCTGCAGCCTAGTCACACTCGATTCATTTAAAAGTGATAATATGTCACACTGACACACACGTAAGCAATTATAACTTTATAACTGTCAATTATCAATCTGAGACTTGAGACACAAAATTCTCCGAAATCACCATGCCCCATATAGTGACTTATCAAATCTCAACTCAATCCAATGCAAAATGCAAGCCATTGCTTGGCATTGCTATTTGATAAATAGAACCAACAAATCCACTGCAACTAAAGATATCATTATGTTATTACGTGAAACAATTTCGTTGGTCTTTTTTTAATGAAGTGAAATGTAATGAATTATTGATTAAGTGGATGTTTATATTAATCTGCACTAATCTGTAGAATTTCTATCAACACATTATTATACAATCTACCTACCTCTTCTCAGAGTGAAAAGGGTTAGGTTGGTTAAACTGACTCAAATGATGGCTTAAAACGAACTGGCTGCTGGTATGGCAAAATTGTGAGGTTTTTGCAGATAGATTTACCTTTGCGACTTGTACCACTGCAGAAGAACCAGCCAATCTTTAGTTTTAATATGATGCACACACTACCTGCATACCTGTATGCAATAAAAGTACCTTTTACCTAACACAGTTCTATTTCTATTCTAATTCCATAGACTGAATGCAATTCAAGGCAATGTAAATCCATCGCCATCGCTTGTACACATTCTTAATTCTAATTCTGCTCATACATAATTGAACATACGAATTATTATTATTATTATACTTATGCAGGTTGGTTTCTTTACCTTAAAGTTGAAAATGTATATATGAAAAGCAGCAACTGAAGATAAATTTCAAAAGCCTCTTCAAACTGTAAGAAATGAAAAAATATGACAACAATAAAATTACTGTGATTACCTTAAATCTCAAAACAATGATGTACGTGTTTTTTAATATTATAAATTATACTTAATCGACATGTTACGTTTTATGGACATTTTTCAGAAGGATTATAGTATAAGTGGTGTATTTTCTGTTCATTAGCTCAGATGAGATTGAAAGTAAATGGTTCTTTCAGTTGTACTCGTAATCGAAATCTTTACTGGCAACCGGCAAAAGTTACAAAGGTATTATTCAGATTTTTATCATGCCAAGCTAGGAGAATCTTGTCATTTCTATTGATATTATTGTATGAATTAATACTACATGATCTACCATCAAATGTCGAGTAGACAGCTTTTCGAAATGCATCAAAATCGTTACATGCTTATAAATGTAAACACAGGTAGTTTGCTTGAAATTTTCAAAAACATGAGAATGCAAAATATTTTTCTAATATAACTGCATTCTTAACTTCCACTAGCTTAACTTCTCTGACCTGACGAGTTTTTGTTATTTTTAAACTTATACAAACCCTTAGAAGTATGGTTTTAAATTTAATCCTGGTTGGCGATTAAATTACTAAAATACATGCATGAAAAATATTAAATTTTATGCACTCTCGTATCAAGGCACTTTCGATAAAGGAAATCGTAGTACAGTATATACAATAAAACTTTATCTAGTTTAGATTTACAATGCCTTCGAATATAATGGAATATTCCCTATTTTTTTAAATTGGATTGACGCAAAATAAACATAAAACACCTGTGTAATCCAGATTAACTCATAATTCAAATTCAACTCAGGTGCAGTTAAAAAAGAATTACGTACATGAAAATCTCTTTAAGAAATGGAAAGCAAAATTGCTAGTGTAGTACACTCGTAAAATACGAATAATTTTTTAGTTTTCCCGTCATCCCTTCTCTTGAGATGTCATTCATTCCACTTGGGAAACAAAAAATGACAAGATCAAGATAGACCTCATTCAACTGTCACGTCTATTTTTTCAACTCTTTCAATCCATTTCCTTCATTTCATTCATCATCATCAGAATATCAATATAAAGATAAATCTTGCGCTAAAAAGCTTTCTTCTTGTTATGTCTTAGTTGTCTGTTAATCATTCAGACACTTTTGTAGCTGACAAAAATATAATAGACATAACACATAAGAGGCAAGATATGTAATCTTTCATATTAAAGATAAAATATGAAATCGATATCTACCAACAATACTGATATTATTGTAGATCTTATTCAATTAGAACATTTTGTAACTTCAAAATGTAAAGAATTAATTGAATCTGGAGATTTAATTTAGTCTAAAATTTGCAAAAATCCATAAAAATGATGCAATTAGGTATGTCAAATTCTCCAGTTGCATAAAATTCAGAATTTTAAAAGTTCAACCAAGTGGAATTTTTAGCAACAAGTTTCATAGCTAACGAACATGTATCACGATTCCATTTACAATATCCTTAGATTTACGAAATTTTAATGTGTACCCGTTTACCCGTATACACTCCAGGACTCCAGGATGAGATCTAAACTTCAACTAGCAGACAGATAATATTTTTAGAACCAAATATAACATAGGTATACAGCAAATTCAAGATGCATGACTTCATCACGATTTTGAACACAGTTGACAAGATAGGTTTGTTTTTTCATCAATATGGTATCTATCTAGTGATTTGAAAAAGGGACGATTTGAATAACACTAGTCATTGATTGAGGAGTACATGTTAAAAATGAATGTCATTTCAGATTATAGTCAATTGATGTCCATCGCATCGGAGAATATTGTAATCATGGCATTTGATGGCATGCTCAAGTTACTAATTAATGTAAGTTATCATTTTTACAAGCTTAAAAAAACGAAACGAAACTTAGAAGAATTTTACTACGATACGATCTAAAGTACAAATCTACAAATTCCAATGCATTCGAAATGAAACTTACTAAACTTAATGTTAGTTCCCAAAATTCATAAATCAATGTATGTTGGAAAATATACTTTTCTTCTCATCCCATCGTGCAATCGTGCCATCGTCCAGTCTCTTCTCCTGCAAAGATTTATGAATAAGTATGTACAGAGTACAAATGTTGTATTTTTGGAGGAATTTATTTTTCATTTTGCATGCCAGTCAAGCCAAATGCCTAGAAAACAAAACACAAAAAGTCCGTTGAAGAAAGAACTGACTTTACTGACTTGGAAGCTTAGGTTGTTGTCTCTGGTGAATTTCATTTCAGATATCACCACCTCAGTCAGTCAGTTGAAAGTTAGAGGTGAATCAGGAATTCTTTTATTATTTTTAAATCCGTGCTTTTGTATCATGAAAAGTTTCCGAGCGTCCGAGTTACCAAAGCGTCTTTATTATTTTCGGTGATAATCACCTAAAATCGGAATAGGAACATATGAAGAGACCGTTAGAGTTAGTAGACTATATTTACATTATTGTTCTTTCTTCGGGGAGCCAGACTGACGCCTCTACCCAAGCCAAGCCATGGTGTGAAGCGGATGGAGATGCTTACGCCGGGTGATAGGTCAAAAAGTAGTAATTATATTCTATTCCCAGAGTGTGCATAGCATTAAAAGTGACGCTTTTACAGTAGATTTAATTGAAAGGAAATTTAAGCCACTGTTTTGAAACCGATAGGGTTATTTACTAACTTGTAGAAAGTAGAATTATAGATACTTCTCAATTCTCAAGGCACTATAGTGTCTAGACACGATAGTCGATAGTAGAGTACAGCGTTAGCATAGAACTTCACACTGAAATCGGTTCCCGTTCAAACCCGTTTCAGGATAAGGAGCCGGGGACACAGTCGCTTTCTCATCAGTGACTAGCGTTAGCAGTGTTCAGACAGACTTTCAGAGCACAGAGTATCTATAAAGAAACAAGAAGTCGAACGAGGCAAAAAAACCGTTAAGGACCGTTAAAGCTTATCACACACACAGGTTGTCGGTAAGAAATTATTTCAATATTATCTGTTAGTCTATAAAATGGTTTAATTGCTGTAGTCATGTCATACGATACGATACGATAAGTTAATCTGTAAAGAAATGAATCGCTTATGAAGTTTCGAAACCTCAAACCTAACCTGATTGATTAGTTAAGAATAAAGGCATTAAAGAAAAATAGATGCATAAATAAATATGTGAAACGCTGCGAAACGTGATAGTTGAGTAGACTTTTCCAAATACTGAAATCTGGATAACGGTCAGCTTGACACTTGCCTCTATATGCCTTTTGAAGTTTCAATATCGTCAATTATTTTAATATTTCCAGAGAACGTTTTTCTGCTGGAGTAGATAGAGACTAGTAGAGAATACAGAGTAAAATTGGAATGATGAAGACACCGCCATGTGTAGAAGAAAATTCTACTGGTCTCCGTTTGGATTCTGAAAGAGAACCTACCGTTGACTCCAAATGTGGTAAGTCTTATGATAATAAATAATAATGACCAGGAATGTTAATAAGATTGCCTAAGAAATATTTTAATCAATCTATAATTGTTTCTAGTCAACAGCGCCTTAAATCCAGTTCCAACGAGTGGTCGAGTACTGCGGTCTCACATGAAACGAGAAATACTGGAACAAAAGACGAGGACCTTAATTTCAAAATTTCGCAAGATCCAGACAACGAAAAGACGACAGGCGAAAGAAAAGCTTGAGCTTGAACAAGTCAAGAGTCATAAGAAAAGTCCAGCAGAACATAACCTTCAGCCTCAGCCTACCATCGTACGCAAGAGGAAACGCAAGTCATTTGAGACTATGGGAATGACATCTTCCAGCGAGTCGTCCCTTTCAGATATAGAAGATGTGTACCACCCCCAGCTTGAAAAACGCGAAAAATCCTTAAAGCTTATGTCTGAGCAAACACGACTTATACGGGATCACATCGATAAAGTTGTTGAAAGTGAAGATGAAGAAATCGATGAGATTAAGGCTTCTAACTTCCAAAGTACTATTGGATTGTCACAAAGATTCAGAAAATTCCGAAGAACTCCCCATTGGTCTCAGTATTCGTCTAGTTCAGAGTTTGGACAAAGTCAGAGAATTTCTATTTATGACAGCTTATTGAAAGAAATATTCTCGATTAATAAAAACAAAGCACAGGATCATTGTAAGAAAAATGCAAACTCGGATAGTTGCGAGCCTTTACCCACTGGGGATCCGGTTTCCGGGGATCTAACTAATAACCTGACTAATAACATGACTAACCGTTTAAACGTCGATGAGTCTGAGGTCTTGGTTTTATAAAATCCATCGAACACCTGTCCTGCTTCACTTATAGCATAGCCAGTGCCATGTATTCTGTTTTCCGCCAGTAAGTAAAAGTTAAAAACTTTAAATACTTGTATTAGTTATACATTATATCGTGCAGAAAAATATCGACATAGATTTTATTGAATAGAAGGAAGTGGAAAAGGTAAAAAAGGTTTCTTATTATGTTGATTTGACAATGAGCTGGACTTGTTATTTTTAGTTTACTAATAGATAATAATAAATTAGCTTATAAACTTAAACAGAATAACCATATATTGATCATCCACATCCAATATAAAGATCATTGGATGGATACTGTGTTAGAATTATACAATTGAGAGTTTTTGCGTGCGTTCATTCATTTTTTACGCTTAACGAACAGTTTCAATAACTGAATAAATTACACTGACTGTTATATAAGGTAATTTCAATTCTGCAAGCTAAGTGGTTAGACGGGAAATATATTAGTAACAGTTCCAAATCCTTTGGTACTTCCATTTTGAAATAATAAACGAGACCCCACTTCCAAATACTCAGGACATTTCAAAAACCGAAATAAAACTAATGCTCGATCATTAGTAGAAATGCGTGAAACAGGTAGAATTTCTTCAATTTTAGCAGTTTGTCTAACATTGCCTATGTGCACAGTTGTCTGAAATCCCTTTGATATGGCAGTTGAATGGTACAGCACAAATACACTAGCCTGTGGATGGCAAAAGTTGAAGTTGCAAAAATTTTTTACTATTATAACAAAAGAGCCGAAAAATATGGATAGTTAAAGTTTTTTTAATTGCCTGAAACAAGTGCGTTGACTTCGGAGCAAGGTGGGGACTAACAAGAACCATCCCTTTTCTTAGGCCAGCAATGTCCGAGTCCAAACTGAGTGAGACACTCTGGCTAGCCTTCGCAACTAAACAAGGAGTTTTGTGTCTTCGAATAGAATTAATGCACACTGGCTGAAACGTTCCATCGTAGAAAGGACCTGCATAATTTGTCAATATAAGTAAAATCATAAATTTAAAGCTAAACAAACGAGAAATGACTATCCACTATTAGTCAAGAGCATACTAAACATAAAAATTCACCTAATAACAACGAAGTTCTCTCCTTGAAAATACCTTGCTTCATTAATCCACCAAGAATAGTTCCCTTTTGAGGTATTTTAAAGGTTTCATCTACTTGAAATATGGGAAGTTCCTGTAGATTTTGAAAATGTTTTTATTTTACAAAAAACTAAAATCAGGTATTATAAAGGTATGCAAATAGAAAA
>JAQFZZ010001626.1:0-10573 GCA_034696405.1 Isotoma caerulea
TTACGACTATATTTTTTTCACTTTTAAATGACTTAACCAGTAAATAATGAACTATTAACGGTTTTGAAACAATCCACGTGATTTATTAACATCATTCAAAATCCCTATCCACCTACCTTTTACTTAACTCTTGTCTGTTCTATTCTATATGGACTAAATTGAGCATCAGGATTTACTATTTGGTTCAACACAATCGCCCCTTTCTCCTTTCTCTCTCTATTTTATGAAACCTTTGAAGGATTTCGCTTTAGCACTGTACTTTTACTAACTACGGAAGCCGTCTAAATTCCTTCCTGCTTTTTAATGAGATTTTTTTTCCACTGTAGTAAGCAATTCAATGCTATGTGGTAACATTACTAAACTAAACAACCAAACGAAGACCCTTTGAGTTTACAGTACTATAAAAAGATTGTAATAATAAATACTTCCCTCGCATCCTTCCTTGGTTTCCAGTTTCCTAGAATTTAATTCAAAAACCTAAAATCAACGTTACTCAAATCTAAACCCATTTCCATCAACTTTTATTACTTTTGATTGAAGAAAGTGAAAGACTTCCTTTCTCCTCAGGTAAAAATGCCATTTTTTTCTACCTTCCCATACATCCTGTTGAGTCTGCCTGTCTAAGGGTACCAAACTAAAAGCTAAAAGGCAACTCTCAGCACTTTTCAGAATTCAACAGAACTACTACTTCAGTTTTTAAACGTCAACGAACTCAAAGGAACAAGAGAAAAAAGTGCAATAAACGAAAAAGAGTCTCCTTGGGGGCTCTGTTTTACCTTTGCCCTTTTATTACTTTTCTAAAAGAGTCTTCTATACAGTAGTGATGGCTGTACTGATTCGACCCTATGGACATTCGTGGTTCATGCCCCTACAGGGTACTATGATGAACGAAGAATGTAGTTTATGTAATACGAAAGAAAGTCGGTACGACGGTAACATTGAATGGGTGTAGAGTCTGTTCAGTAGTGCCTTTTAGTTAAGAGCTGCCATGGGATGAATCTCTTTTAATAAGTAGCATTGAAATGACATGAAGTGCCCCGAATAAAAGCATTTCTCGCTTTATGTCATCTCTCATTAGAACGATGACATAAGATTCCTTTTAATGGCTGCAAGCCACGACGTCTTTGTTTGTTTTACTTATCTTCTTTGCACCCACCATAACCCATCACCCATCAAACAAGTCTATCATCTTCAAACATATTTTACCAGATTCATACTTAAAGCAAGTGAAGATCTTATGTACTTATATTCATTCCAATTTGGCAGAGTTGTGCCTTTTCATGCATGTGGCGTATCTTTCAACCGATATTCAAATTTTGAATTTACATGTCAATTTTTCGTCTTTAGTTACACCCATCCACCTGATAAGATCAGCAGATCTTGCAATAGTTGGATTGCCACAAAAAAGCGAATAATTTTCTTTGAACATCAACAAATGAAACTGAAAACCATTTTATCGTCTAGTGAACAACAAAACAGCATGTGGATATGATATTTGGTCTGTTTTGGCGACGTCTAAACTGAATTTACAAGATGACCTGTCAACTAATGATTCATTCAGTACAGTCAACAGCAGTATATAGACTGTACGATATCATCTTTCATACTCTTGTTTTACTTCATGCATTCTTCCGTCTTCGTCTGAAGAAAAGATTTTACAAATGATACCACCTTGCCACTTTTTAACTTTCTTATTACTTACTACGCTTTATACTATAAGACTTTTTATCATCCTCAAAAACAAGAAACTAGAATAGCAATCTTAATCCACTTAGTTTTTTGCAAAGCAAAACCAAAAAAAAGTAAAGCAATACCCTTCTTTCTTAAGATCTCTCAAGTCTGAATTCTCTTTTGTGTCAGACTATTTTCTAATTTCTAGTTCCGCTAACTAAAGTAAAGTTAAGCAAACATCTTAGTCAACAGCGGCAGTACTAACAGTAAAAGTCTTATTATTGAGTCTAGCCGTCAAGTCAACATGGGTAGTTGTTCAAAACCTCAGAACGTCAATCTTCCAGAGATGTATTTTACCACTGTACTCAAAACTAATTAAATTTTCGAGAGTTTCAAATGAATGAGACACGGGAGAGAACGCTAAGAAGGGCAAAGGAAACGAAAAGTCTTCAGTCTTTTGGTATCGCAATATGAATATCATAGTTCTACCACCGGAATGGTATGTAGCTGAAACTGCCAAGCACAGCAATAAGGCGAAACATCGCTTCCTACCATCTAAGCACAAAGCAAAATGAAAACCAGTCGAGGAATTCATTTGTTCATTTGCACAAATTCCACGCCTGCCTGACACTATGTATTCATTGCTACCAGATTTTATTCACATCACAACTAACAAAACAGCATCTCGTTATCCTCATCTCCGCCTCTCTTTATTCTAACTCAAATAAATGATGACTTCGTGCGTTATTTATCTAACAAACGGTCCAAGAATACTGAATCTCTAGATAATATATACCATAGTAGAACAAAATATCATCCCGGAGGACAATTATTCAAATAAATTGCAAAGACTCGTTTATTGTCCTCTCCTTCATTCTCGCTCAATATTGATTTACTGACGGCAAATTACTTTTTTGTCCAATTTATTTTACTCTTTCTTTTTACTTATTCTTACTCAATCTTCTTGTCACGGAAATCTGCTCCCTGTTCAATATGTATTACCTTAGGAAGGCATTAGATAAAAAAATAAGACTCGCGAAGTCGCGAGCGAAGCCTCCGTCTCAAAGTCTCAACCCATTTCCTACACATTCAATTCAACCTTTTGCTTTTTACTTCAACATTTTCTGTGAAACTGCCTGCATGTTCATAAATTACATCTGGAAGGTACATTAGAAAAAGTAATTGTAAGTTAGGTAATATGCAATAAGCGGTATATTGTCACGACGGACCATCCACTTACTATATTCAGAGGTATTGCGACACTCTTCACCTGGGAAAACTTCCATATGACCCGGATCCAACCGATTCCACTTGGAATAATTCATTCTGTAATTTAATCAACTTTTACCAAGCCCCAGAAGGAGTTTACGAAACCAGAGCCATAATTATCGCCACCACCACCACACCGAATTAATTTGGTTGCATACATTCTCTGATACTGTTACTAGATACCAGATTCATTCAGTAATAAAATAAAATATCGTCTGAAGCAGCAACCCAAGCACCCTGGAGGTAAAGCTTTCGCAGCAGGCTTATTAAATGGTAAAAACATGAGTATTAAAGTAAAAGTACATTGAATGGAATATTCCAAATGCCCTTTCAACCAAGATACTAGTACCACGATGTGATATTATGAATCTTGTTCTCGGGAGTTCCTTGATTTTTATTTAACATACCTAGATGGTTGTATGATTCCATGTACCTACTCTAGGTTATCTAATCTAATACCATCCCACTTTCTCCCATCAGCAGAAATTACATCCCCTCTCTCTCTCTTCAGATTTATCTCCATTTTATGATTAAATTTTGTGGAGGAGAAAAAATAGTCCAAGTCGAATCGAATGAAGAAGGAGCAGTTTTTAAAGGAAAGTAAAAATATTATATAGAATGATTTAAATCCACATACCTTGGCAAAATCGATTTTGAGAGTACAGCAGCCTGAATAGATATCCGCTCCGTGAAGATGCTCCTTCGCCCTTTTAGCTGATTCAATGCTATCTAACGTGAACATCAGTTAAGGAAAAATATGACTTTAATAGATGCCTATCAAATTTTACTCTTTTAAACTCAAGAGCTTATACTCTCAAAAAGACGAAAAAGAAGACCCAAACATAATCAGAATTCCATTTCCATATCGAAATACGCATTAATACTTTCAAAAGGAAGCTTTGGAAAATGTTGATGATATTACTATGTAATTTTGAATAATAATACGAACTGCAAGCAAATGCTCCCCGTCCAGATTTCAGAGATAAATATTTTTGATTGAACCAAATTTGTTCAACTGTTGTGCATAGTTTTGTCTTTTTCTTCCTAAGAAACAAAATGATTCCAGCTCAGCTAGACTTTGTCTTTCTAATATTAATATTATAGGCATAAGAATACCAAATTTAACAGTTTATACTATCATTGTATGAAAACATAGCTAGCCAGCAGTGGCCTCGTTTTGAAGACTAGAAATATCTCACATCTGTGTCAAGAAAAAGAAAATCTTCGAACAATAGAAGAAAGATTTTTATGGAATGACAGTCTGTTGGATGAAACTATACATTCTACTAACGAATAGCGAATGTGTCTGTTGTTGTGTGTTGTTGTTCAAGGAAAGACTAAGGATCATTAGAAAGAAAGGACCAAAATAAGAAAGGACTCGAACTAACTAATCTTGGGGATGGATGGATGACTAACAACTGAAGTTTTGCGATAAACATGAACTGATTAGAAAATTAGTACCATCTGTGCTTAAAGGGGAGGAGAAGAGACGAGACGGAGAATAAGAAAGGGGACAAAAACTAAGTGAGCTTCTGACACTACTTGCTAGTAATATTTCTTGAAAGGAAAGTGTGTCTATAAGAAATCAAATCTTTCTCTCTGGAAATCATTTCGACACTGAATGTCCACATTGACTCTAATGGGATATCATAGCTCAAGTTCACACATAGCACTATTCTACAGTTTCTAAGACCCCTGTCTGCTGAATGTAAGTACCTTCCTAATGGTAAATCGTTATGGAGAAAACTTCCATTAAATCTTTTCTTAAACTTTTCTTTTTGGGTTTCGTATGCTTTCGATTTCTTGTATTTCGATATGAACTTATAAGAATGTCTGATCTTTCTTAATATTCCTGCCTAGTATTGCCGCCTAACCTGCCTAAAGCATTAAAATGTAATTTAATCAATAGACTTTTGTAGAAAGTCAGTTTTTTGCATGAAAAGGATATTCAACCATGGCCTGGACGCCATGCTTCTTGAAGACAACGATCCGAAGCACTTGTCCATGTGGTAAGCATATAGTGTGCAGCACATCCTGTAATTTGAAAAGAAAAATCGTTTAAAATACCAGAATTAGATTAAAACACTTTCAATTTCCTTTTCTTAGCTCTCATACCGAACATACCTTTCATGTGTAAGCGCTAACATAAATACGTATCAATCACTTTCACTTTGACAAGACATGGGATTTGAATGATATTCCTTTCCTGCCTGTCACGGAGTGATAAACTTTCAAAAATCCATTAAATTTAAAAACCCACAGCAGTGTTTATTTACATTACATTAATCTATTTTCTCATGCGGAAGGCATTTTGCCCAGAAAAATAAAAAGCTTTTGATGCCTGAAACTCCCAGTGCTGAAGGTAAGTTGTAAAACTTAATGTAAGAATAATAATAAAGTATAATACTAAAGAAGCTTTATCTAATTTCCATTTTTTAATTTAATCAAGCGACAAAATCTTTAAATAAACGCTGAACATTTTTCAAAGGATTAAAAGGAAATAGCCAACAAGCACTTACGGTGGTAATGGGGTACATCGGATTAAGTATGGTGAACAACAAAATGTGGTTGACCCTCTCGGATTCCTCCCTGTAAAATAGAAGTAAGACATCTCTTGTTATTCACTTCAGTCAAGTCATTCAAACATAGGTTACGGTCTACAGTTAAAACATTCAACTCAACAAGCTTAGCTTATTGTTCGGTTTGGGCTGAGGTTTAGTTAAATAAAATAATGCAATGTATGCAAGGAAAAGGTTGGGTTAGACAATTTTCTCGGGATTCATTATGTAAATTGCAAATAGTGCTTTGAGCTCTTCTCTGGCTTCTCGTTTTACTTTTACATTCCTACGAACGAGCTTATGAACAAACGAATGAGTCGACCAACCATCCACCTCACTCAGCAGAAAAGTTTAACCATTTATCCTGCTCTCTAGCTTGACGGTAAGACCAAATAAATACAAAATTATTCAAAAAGCAAGAACCGAGAAGGGATTTCATGAGGAAATATGGTGCTTGATACACACTAAGAGGATCGGAAAAGTATGAGGGAGAAAGTAGATGCAGATGGGATGGACTCAAATAAGATATAAAAGGATAAAGCTGAAGAAGAGAGTAGTTTCTTTCTAGTACGATTGACGATGACTATCGAACGAAACCCTTATTTTGCATGAAACATCTTCATACCTACAGGCATTTGTATTTGAACAAATAATACAAAATCATCCAGAAGTACAATTTTAGAATTTGAATTACCCAATCACCAGGTTCTACAGAACTTGAACTACAAAATAATTTGCCATCATAACATTACAATCACCAGATATATGTACACTTGAGAATCTCAATTCAACATAAGCATATTATCTAATATTACGAACCATTTCAAATGTATGACTAGCACGAGAGTAGAGAAAGTAGAGATCATCATCATAATCATCATCAAAAGAAATGGCAAGATCCCCGGAGACAAAAATGATTTTTAGGATGAAACTGGCTTAGAACTGAATGCGGACAATTTTAGGCTTAAAATACTAAACGAGTTGGTAGTGGTACAATTCTGTCTTTCTGTCTCTCGTGGGATTACGTATAAAAAGAACAAAATACTCTCGTACTCGTACATCGGTCTACTATCACAACAATGACTATTGACTATCATACATACTATTACTTCACATAAGACTACAGCTTGGGTTTCCAGTCAGTCAAAGACCAAGGGATCACATCACATCACTTGTCTAAATCCTCCTTTCTCTCTCTGTTCTCCCTAGTTATCTAGTCCTTTCCACATATTCCAAAATCCAAGTCATACAGCCCTCCCTACTTACTTACTTACTACATATATGTAATGCCCCAGGTCCTTGTCTACCAACTACCACTGACTGATATCAACATCACCCCACCAAAAACGCTCACTGATAGTTGAAACAACTTTCCCATTGGGATTTACTTTTACCATTCTATCTATCTAGTAGCATGCTTTTGGACTGTCCACTAGTGTCCACTCTAAAAACTCTATCACGACGACTATCTATCTGATCATACAGTCCCTTTTTACTCTGCCAGGGCCAGACCAGAATAACATAATTTCTTGTGAACGTTAAATTGGAATTACTGGACCTTAGCTTTTACTTCATTTAAATATCCACAGTATTGTCTGTCTTTCAGTCTCACTGACTTGTCCCAGACTCTGCAGATATAGCTGCAAACTACAATTACTATACGACATGCATTGTTAAATAAAATGTGATGTTTATTTTAATTTTCCCATTGTTCTATTCTATTTGTTTTAAATTAAATAATGCAATAAAACAAAAGTCAAAAGTAAAGGCTTTATTTCAATCATTTACAACTCTCACGTTTCATATTAAATTACACAAGCAAAACTTCCTTCCTACACTAATGTGCTTATTCAGCTAGTTTTGCGTTTCACTATTCACAAAAGGGACAAAAAACGTTATTGGACAATTCACTGGCCATGGCCACATGTCGTGTTGTTTCAAATATAAACTAGATATATCGAAATCTTACAGTCTACAGCAAACTCTAAACCAACCAAATGTACAGAAACAGACTTTCTCCCTTGCTAGAATTCCCAGATCGGAGATCAACCAGGCTATAAGTTTCAGAGAAGTATATATAGACAAATTCGCAATAAATTCCAATAATCCAATAAGTCCCTCTAGAATTTGAAACATCCACCAATGTACAAATTCCCCGACATCTAAATGGTATCTGTTTCTGAGTAAATTGAGCATGCATGAAATTCCAATTACCCTTATCAGAATAAGTACTGTATTTTTAATCGTTATCGGTATCATCTATTACATCAAGAACATTAGGATGATTTAATACAAAATACTACCGTTTGTAATATTTTATACACGCACGAGATATGTTTTACTGATATTAAACAGTAACCATCATAACTTTTTCTGATTGTAGAGAGATACAGTGTAGTATGCGTTTAATATTAAGTCAAACCCACAAAAATCCTAGAGATGTACATTACACGGTAATAATCACAGCTAAAAAACGGCTGTACTAGCCTAGAAAGGCCATTTAACAGAGATTTAATGAGATTCTGGTTGACAAAATGACAGGATTTGACTATTCCCAACTTCCAAAACCTACTCTATTAAACATTACTAACTTTTTCAACGTTCATTCATTTAGTAAGCAAGCAACCATAATGCCTCAACCCATTCGTGCTTTCTCCAGCATAAAAATGTGAAACCACGTCTGAATCGTAATGGCTAGTTATGCTTTGCTTGCTATGCAATGCTCCCACGCTTACTTTCCTTCTCATTGAGAAATTCTTTTTAGCTTTCATCTTGTTCTGTGCTATTATAGTTCTAGAAAGGAAGGGGTGAGTCGGGTGAGTTTTGTCCGTAAACCTTACTCTTTGAGTAGAATCTCCCTTGAAACATTTAGAAATCCCAAATAAAAATTCCACACAGATCCCTACATTTCTAGTCAGAGTCAACGCTTACACTAAGGACGTGTCATTCATCTTGGCCAATAACGAACCCCTTAGCAAGCACTTTACTTTTCATGCACATGATGCAATTGCTAACAAAACTACGACAAAGTGCCATAGAATTAAGGTACTAACCGAAAGTTTTTAAAAGTATCTAAACCTGGTACCGAATTCTGCAGATATTCAAACTTAAATTGTGGCACACCCCTAATAAAAGGCATGTCTTTTCTAGTTATGTGGGAGATGACTTCCAAATTCTACGTCCTAGACATTTTATACACACTGGTGCCTCAAACTTGAACGAAAGCAGTACCTATTTTCAATCTACCAGACAAAACGAACTAATAGAAATAGGCAGCTGTGTATGCGTTATGGTTATAGAATATCCATGGATCCCATCGGCATCCTTATCATTATGACTCCAGGGAAGCCATATATTTCTCGATCTAGCTCTCGTTTAGTCACTTGTTCCAGTTCATACTTTCTCCTTTCATGGACACACTTTCTCCTCTCAGTTTTCCACACGGTCGAATGAATGATAGCCATAGTATTCCCCAGCAATGTATGAGCAATGGATGGTTGTTATGAGTGAGAACGGTTGGTATATTAGCAGCCGTGGGTACCGTCTTCAGATATGTATAAGTACGTTATGTATTTATATAGAGAAAGGTGGAAAATAGAATAAAAGTAGAAAGAACGAGGGAAAAGATGCCAATAGCTACAAAGTACAGCTCTATATACAGTAGTGAAAGTTGCAAACAAGACGAAGACTGAGTGAGAGCTTTTAGAGGCAACATCCGATGTAATCAGCTCCACAGAAAATTTAATTTGCGACCTCAGAGCTTTACAAATTGCCTGTCTGGAAATTTCGTGCCACAATAAAAGAGAAGACGACCTGCCAACCAATATTGGATTGCTTGGTAGTCGTAATGGTGGTACTACATGATGGTCTTCGTCGTTGACTCCAGTTTCAGTATGACTGACTGCTGTTACTATCACTATGAGCTATAATATGTAATATCCGCTAGGTCTTCTTACCATTCTTTAGGTAAAATCTTGTGTTCTCTTTCTACTTATTACTATAACATAGCATTGGGTACAACATACAAGAGAAACTGTGACTGAAAAACTGAATACCCATTTTATTTCATCTACTCACCGATTTTCACCCCGACTTTTCAATCCTGACTACTATTACTGGAAAGCACAGAACAGACTACCACCATATTAGTTGGAAATGTCACAGTCTCACACTTTCTCAAATCAACCGAACACATTTTATACCTCATTGTTCCACACGCCACCAGAAAATCTCATATTGTCTCCTTTGACATTCCATCCACCATTTTCATTTCTTTCTCCTGGAATTCATTCATTCATTAGTAGTCACTATTTCTATTGCTAGCGTGAAGCAAGAAAGACTTGTTCGAATGTTAGCAACTAAAGAACCTGAACAACTCGACATTTGTAGAAGTAACATCTCATCGATAAGGCATGGACTGCAGTTGGGAAGACGAAGAGACAGTACAGCCAAAGTACATAAAAGGTATATTTTATTTCCATTATGGGCTTATATAAAATGGAAAGAGGCTTGTTTGTTCTTGAGTCGAGACTCCTTCGTCTTTTTAGAACTTTTACGTTTACGTACTACTTTACTACTGCTTCAGTCAGAATACCATACATATCTTGTCTTTTGAACAGTTGTTAAAATTTTAAGACCATCTTTAATGACAAAGTTTCAAGCCGTAGTTTAATAATTTAGATTCAGACCCATTGGATTTGTGACTTGAGTCTGAAAGTTTGAAGGGCAATACAAACATAAAGAAATGATGAGATCAGCTCACCTTTTACGACGCCCACCACCGTCTTCGTTGTCCATGTTGCTCCACTGTTGTTGATTCGGTTGCTGTGATGAATGGTTATGCTGTAAAGAAAATAAGAAAAATAATATTAACATTACTAAAATCAGTCATTAAACTCTTTAAATTAAAACCTATTAAGCATACATCTTTATATTAAAACCAATAAGCAATCAACCATCAAAACAGAAAAGTTAAACACGTAAAATATATACTATACTGATAACCATTTTATCATAAATTCGATAATTAAGAAATCTAAATTACAATTATAGATAGTACAGCATGACCGCAGTTA
>JAQFZZ010001627.1:0-10567 GCA_034696405.1 Isotoma caerulea
GGAATAAAATTAAATGTAAAACAAAAACCGCCCCTGACCAACTTTCAATATCGCCTTTTATGATCCATCAAACCATTTAATGTCCTAAAATATTGGAAAATCTGACTACCCTAGTAAACAAAAGTATTACTGACAAAAAATTTTCTTCTAACTTCAAAACCAGTTCAGTAATCCCAATTCCCAAAATAAATATCCCCTCTCAACCTAGCCATTTCAGACCTATTTCAGTCCAGCCAGTACTGTCAAAAGTAATTGAAAGATGAGTACACACTCAGCTAACTGATTACATGGAAAATAATAACCTTCTTTATAAAGGACAATTTGGATTCAGAAAGCGTCACTCTTGCGAAGGAGCAATGCTGGCGCTTTTTGAATTCATATACAGAGAAATTGATAAAAGTAATATTGTCATTTTAATCTCTCTGGACCTGGCATAGGCTTTTGATTTTATTGTTAAAGAATTTCTAATTGAGAAATTAAAATGGCATGGCATTGACGGTGAGTCGTTTAAATCATACTTAGAGTACAGATGCCAATTTGTCAAAGGAAAAAATGGTAAGACCTCAGAAGTAAAATTCACAATAAGAGGCTGTCCACAAGGCGCTATCTTAAGTCCCTCAATATTCTCCATTTACATAAATGACCTACCGGAAGTAATCAAATTCTGTCTTACGATTCCTTTCGCAGACGATACTCAATTATGTATTTCTGGGTCATCCAAAAATATTGCTAGTATTAAAGACAAACTTTCTTCTGATCTATCAAATGTCTTAAAAAATAATATAATAAAAAATGATCTAAAAATAAATAAATAAATAAATAAAGGGGAGACTCATGGTCTTTCAATCGTTTTGAATTTTTTAACCATTGTAACGAGAATTAAAAAAAAGTTTTCATATTCTCGGAATTTTTTATTCGAAAATTTTCGGATTTTTTAAGGTTTTAAAATTTTCAATTTTTCAATTAGCTAAAACTTTCAAAACTTTTAAAAAATTACAAAGTTTTTAAATTAAAGTTTAAGGGAAAAAATATTCACCTCGAGAAACAAATGAAAAACCCGAGAAAATAATATATAAACACGCCGAGAGTGAAAACTATAAAGTCAAGAGTAATAGTCCTGTGGCACTCCGCCCCCCCCAAAAAAGATAATCACATTGAGATTTATATAAATATCCCCGAGAAAAAGTCATACTTTCCCCGAGAACTAATTATATTTTTTTCTAATGTACAATGTAATCGTTTATTCTTTATCACCAGTTTTATCTTATCATAGTTTAAGATAGCAAGTAAGCTTACTATAATGTTCAAGTACATCAACCTTGTGATAAAAAACCAAACTTTGTAAATAGTGAATATATACCGTCGAAATTAAACTAAATAAAAATTCAGTTTTTCTCAAGTATTGCATTGTCATTGCGAGCATAATGTTTTAATAATATTGTAATTAGAAGTAATGATAAAAAAAGCTTGAAAAAATAATCAAACAATAAAATTTTATTATAAGTCTGTTTACGAAATCCTATATTACAAATAATTTCCAATTCGAATAGAACGCTATTCTTTTAGAAAGTTCATGAACTTTTTTTTCGAAATTTAAAATTTAGCAACAAAATCATTTAAAAATTCTGATTCTAATCATCAAGTCTCCACAATTCAAAATCTCAAAATTAGTTCAAAATTCCCTTATTCAGCAATTAAATGTTAAAGAAATTTTCTGTAATGTATAGAGCAATTTCTAAGTATCGTGGTATAATCCCCATACTACATAAAATTCTTGATTCGATGGAGTTTTGAAAATAAGTAAAGCCCAGATTATGAATTCAAAAATGATTTTTGATTTATTTACCATTTTTATTTTAAGATTTGACTGTCGTTTAAATTAGAACCGAACATCATTCAATGTAAATACAAGAAAAACCCTCGATTAAGCTTAAAACTTTTTTTTACCATTTATTTGTATTAATTTGCTTCGCTTACGATGAAAGAAATTAAATTCAAATGATTAAAAATTAAAAATTAAATCATACCTTCCGATATGCTGATGTTTCCGTATGACACCCATTAGGAGTTTTTCTTACATAAAAGGGCAATATGCCTAATGACAGCACACTTTGCACAGCATTTAAGAAACAATTATAATATATGTGAGTGGTTTCACACATTTTTAATTAATAACTATCCGAAATTAATATAATTATTACTGTGTATCTATTTCTTCTTTATTTGTGAAAGAGTAATGTTTTTGCTCTTCGAAGTGGAACACACATGCAATATAATACCAATCCTTTCCTATTTTCAACCTCACCTTTTTCATATTTAGCCCGAACTAAAGCTTATGTGATATTCTTGACGGTCAGTACGCAGACAGTACATACCCAGCACCACATCTCTTTATATTATATCCCCTATAACTTACATATTTAGACATAACATCCCCGTTAGTTAAAAAATGACTGTAATGTAAATAAAAATAACCAAATTTAAATCAAAACATAATAATCATAACTAGTAGATTAGTCCAAACTTTACTGCATTTAACTTAAATGAGCAGTGAGTACTTATCTTACAAAAGTGAGTTAGCAACTATTTTTTTTTAATTTTCAAAAGTTTTTTTATTTTAAAAGTTTGGAATTTTGAATTATTTAAAAAATTTGAAAACCCTTGAGACTTTTTTATTTGAAAGTTTTGCGTCTTTGGTAAAACATTTCACAATTTTAATAGTATATGTTATTTGAAGTTTAAGCTTTTTAACGATAAACCATTTGATTATTTAAAAAACATGGCCTTATGGCCACCCAATTTCTATTATTGAAATTCATAAGTATATATTATACATTTACATACATCACGTATACATTATATCATATACAATCATTCAAACATATGGAGAAACTGTGCTCATTTTCTTAATTTTATTATCTTGCGGGGATGTAATGTGCAGTAAGGAGATGCAGTGTGGAAGGCATGTGATGTCCGGGGATTTAATAAGAATATCGGTTAAGCATATTTCAGATGGATAAAAATAGCATAAAATTGCGTAGTATTATTTGTGTAAATACAATTAGAGATTTTAATTTTCTTCTTAGAATTATGTTTAGGTCCTGGTATTGAAAACAATTGTTATGTTACGCAAGTAATGTTTAATTATATACTTTTTGACCTGAACTAATTAAACTACATTATTGAATTGGATTGATGAAATTTTATATTGTATGAAGTAAATATTGTAAAGTAATTAAGTTTAATATATTGTATAAAAGCAAGGTTGAAAGTGATTTTAGGATTTTAACCTGTTTCGAAAAGAAACTGTTCTTATTTGGACAAAAACTAGCTATAGACAAGGTATTTTGCTCAGAGGGCCGAAAAATTAATAAAAAACTAAAAAAAACTTTAAATTTTCTAAAACTAAAATTCAACGAATAAGTATGATACTGATGGCTTTAAATCATCTAAAATATAATCAGATTACTGTAATCTGTAATCTAAAGTCTCAGAACAAAAAGTAATCTGTAATATGTAATCTAGATTTTTAGAAAGAGTAATCTGTAATCAGTAATCTAGGTTTCCGAAAATGTAATCTGTAATCTAAACCTCAGACTCCCGTCATTTACCTAGCTCTGCACTGTAATACCCAACTGGTTTCAACCGGTTAAAACAACTTCATTCTACATGTGAAAGTGAAAGCCATCTAAAAACCTTTTCGTCCGGTCCTTCAGATTTATCAGATCGAAAATACGCCGAAGTCTGTAACTAACGTGATGGGAAATTTCGGTTGTGAAAGATGTCGGACCATAAAGACGCATTCATTTTGTTTCTATGGGAATTTTAAGTCATAGGAAGTAGCAAGACACTCTACATTATCAATTACGGCTACAAAATATAAAAAATGCAAGTCTTAATGCAGTTCGATTATTTGTTTGGAGTGGGGTTACTTTAGGGTTCTTGCATCTTTAGTGTACGGGTCTGGAGATGTCGTTACAAAAAATAAATACCCATAGCGGGTAAATGGCTATCATGGCTTGCGGAGACTTTAATTTCAAAATTTAAAAAGTTGGCCGCAGACATTGGGGTCGCTTATGCATATTATAATGCATATTATTTGCCAGTATTAAATACCTTTTGTTTACAAGGTAAAATAATTTTACCACAATTTTAGTTGTATATACTTTATAATGATGGTGAATACCCGTTGATTTCTTTGTGATGTAATAAATGGCCAAGTACTGGTTTTTACGAAACCCTTGATAGTTGCCGTAGATGAACAGCAACAATAAATGGCATGGTTTCTGTTTAACGCATTTACGAAACCCAGCCTTTTTTAATTAGGTGTACTCCGCGTCAATAACATGTTTTCATTTAGAAAAAGGTAGGGCGGGTTCTTGGTCACAATACCACCCGGTTCAGACTATGCGAATCAGCATCACTCTGAAAGTTTTGTTTAATTGTCCATTTCTCAACAAATGTTACACACATATGTTGCGTTTTTTATAGTATTTGTGTAAAAGAGGGAGCTTTGCTAAATAGCTTTTAACTATAATAAAATTTGCCATAAAAACTAGGGCTAGTACTCTGGCTGCCAACTGAACGGAAACCATCAAACCGAACCAAGAGTTTGGTCCGTCACAAGCATGGATGGGCTAATTAACGCAACAAATTAATTCAATTAATAATTAACAATTAAATTTTTTGGAAGAGTTATTTCAATTAATAATTAACAATTAATTTTTTTGGAAAAGTTATTTCAATTAATAATTAACAGTTGAATTTTTTGTAAAAGTTGATTCCAGTAATAATAAACAATTAAACTTTTAAAAAAATAATTCAATTAATAATTACCAATTGAATTTTCTGAAAAAATTTATTCAATTAACAATCACCAATTAATTTCTTATTTCAAATTAATTCAATTAACAATCACCAATTAATTTCTTATTTCAAATTAATTCAATTAACAATCACCAATTAATTTCTTATTCCAAATTAATTCAATTAACAATCACCAATTTATTTCTTATTTCAAATTAATTCAATTAACAATCACCAATTAATTTCTTATTTCAAATTAATTCAATTAACAATCACCAATTAATTTCTTTTTTCAAATAATTTCAATTAACAATCACCAATGAATTTCTTATTTCAAATTAATTCAAATTACAATTAAATTTTTATTTCCAATTAATTTAATTAATATTTTTATTTTTATTTTAAATAAATTCAATAAATAATTCAGAATAAGCTTCCAATTGTATTAAAAATTGCAATGAAGCATTAATATATCAAACTTCTTTTAAAAAAATTCAATTATTCATTTGAAATTGAACTAATCCAAGAAGTAAATAATTTCTTAAGTAAATAATGGAATTCAAAATTTCATTATGTTTTGACAATTAGACAATATTTCAATAATGATTATTGAATTTTGAATTAATTTTCAATCGGTATTGAAAGATTATTTCGATTAAATTATTAATTGATTAACCCATCCCTTATTTTAAGCCCCGGGGCGCTTTGTCGTAGGGCGCTGCATTTCAATCCCCAAGGTCCTTTGAAAATACTGAATCCAACGCCAAAAACCGGATGTAAATACGTCAATTGGTTCCTGATATAAATTAACGACAGACGGACGGACAGACAGACAGACAGACACTTTTCATAAAGTACAGTTCCAATACTTAATAATTTAGTGAGGGCCTTTCTCCAACTTTTTGTCCAAAAATCCAAGTAAGCCATAATTCTTCTTTTATGTTGGAAAAAGTGGTGCCGTATTTTTTACTAGCTGGAAGTTCAATATAGTTACATTGGGCTAGTTGGTATATACATATTACACTAGACCAGACGCAGTAAAATTGGCTTCAACCTAACTCTCTAATGGTGTATAATTAAGAAACATAAAAATTTTTATTTTTTTCATTTATATTGCTTACCTTTGTGAGCAATAATAATATTAGCCAACAAATGAAGTTAATAAAGATGCAACATTGTTTTTTCACAGAGTCTAGGATTGTCATAATTATAGGGCCAATGAGTACGTAAATTTAAAACCCTTTCACAAAGGACAATTTACTTGCAATAAAATATCTCCCAGGGAAACGCGCAATAATATACTCCGAGTATGAAATGAGGTTGCTAAAGTCTTCGATTTACTATACTGTCTTGAAAATGCAATTATTTTCCTTAGATTGACCGGTATACACTGGCCTAGTACTTGGAAACTTACCCCTACATTTATTTATTTATTCATTTGATAATACAACGTGAAACCCACAATACATGTACAAATGTGGTAATTACATCACAAGGAAAATGGTCAAAGTAATGATAATAAGAAATCGTGAAATTTAAATGAGTAGAATATAAATTAATTAAGAGATATATATGATTATGAAATATTAAAATTTGTCATTTTTAAGAACAAAACATGAGAGCAGGAATTAAAATTAAGACAAGAGTTATGATTGTCATTATTACAATTGGATACGGCGACACTTTCAATGCATGAATAATTACATATGCTTGCATCATTATTAGTTATAAAGTATTCGACAGATTGAATTGACAATAGATATTCATAAAGTAGTTTTTTAAACAAAGAAAACATCATTGGGACTTGATACAGATCAGCAAAGTCTAACCAAAATTTTGTAGCATTATATTTTATTGTATTAACAGAAGTTTGGTAATTATCGTGAATAGTGACATGATACGTGTTATTACACGTTTGTTTAGTTGTAAAATTATTAAATATAAGGTAATTGTTAAAATAGTCAGGATCACAATTATTTATGATTGAAAATGCGAATTTTAGTACTTCGAACTGATATTTATATTTAGGTGATAACCATTTAAGTTTGTCATTAATATCGTCGGACACTGAATTATTAAACCTTCTGCGAAGCATAAACCTAGCAGACTTGTTTCGTATTTTTTAACATTCACATAATTCGGTTTTAACGGTTTTAGCTGACAAGACCTAAGCATTAATTAGGATTTGTCTAGAATGAAAAGATAAAATATCTCGAACAGGGAAAAGGGTTGATAACATAGCATTACATTTTTTACTTACATTATTAATTTGAGTAGTCCACAATTTATCTCCAAAAGTACTCAAGAACTTTTTGTTAGTGTAATTCTAGAAAAAATGCAAAACATTGTAAACTCGTTACCTCAGAATCCTTTTAAATAAATATTTCTCAAATAAAATGTTTGTTTTCTTAAGTATTTCCCAAAGGAAAGGTAAGCTTTGAATTATTTTTGGAGTATTGGAGTTTATAGTTTACTATGAAATGGCTAAAAGAGATCAAAAGAGTTCTGCATACAGACATTCTCCTGTCTATATGCAAGATGTTTCAAATAGTTGTAGTCATTCCCCTATAAGACCCAACGTGTACAAACTACATCTTTCTAAAATACCCCATATATTCTATTATAAACCGGTCGTAATCATACACCAAATTAGAAACAAGAAAACATATTTAACAATAAACACATTCAAAAAGACATGAGTATATGGCACTTGGATATTATAGTGGAAAGGGAGAAGAAAAAATAACATGTAGAAAATACTACTCTTGGAAGACAAACAAAAGCAATTTCTTTTCATTTTTATTCCAATGGTCTTATTTGTTCTTTAACCCTTTATGGTCAATTTGGCGACAGTAAGTTGGGCCGGGACTAGTTTACAAACCCTGAAATGATAAGGTAATACTTTATAGTTAAATCACATCATAAAAGACTCTTATATAACATTAAGTCAAATCGATGTAAAAGATTTAATTTATCTCCTGCATTTTTCTGTACTAACCCATTCAGTTTATGTTTATTTCTAAATATACTGTAAACTTATATACCTGTATATCTCGTTTCTATTATTATTTTACTTCATTTACACTCTGTTAAATTCATATTTGAAAAACATTTAAAATTGGTAAGATTAAATATAAGAGGAATTAAATTTAAATATAATGTATTTTTATTATATGCTTTTAAAAGGCTACATTCAAATGTTTTGAAAAATAAATTATTATTATAATTTGTATGACTTTTTATAAGTAATTTCCAAGATCCAAACATGTAGTTTTAACCAAACTTGTTGTTTTAACGAAAGCCTAATATATTCATTTCAAGCGATAAATGAACTTGAACTTTCTTTTATTGTCTGGTCATTATTATTTATTTATATCGGTATTTTACGTTTATAGTTGAATTATAATTTTATTTGGGTCTGCTAGTGGTGACATTCTTTGAATAAAAATTTATCATACTATATCATTATGACATTTAGTAGTGGCATAATTAAACTCCATTTTTAACTACCTACCTTGACACTATGACTCTTAAAAGTCTCCATATGACACAAGATGATCCTAGAAGAGCTCCATATATGGCACATTGACTCTTAAAAGTCTCCATATGACACAAGATGATCCTAGAAGAGCTCCATATATGGCACTATGTGACCCCTCAAAAGTTAATATGATCTCGTATGATCCCTTCCCCCAAACGGAAATATTGATTCGAGGACTACCATTTACGATAGTTTTATACTATACTGTTAAAAGTGTTTGTGAATGATATCCTTGTTTTTATTGTTTAACTAGGTCAATTTAAGCTGCATTGTTTTGTCTAATGTAACCGTAAAATAAACATTACAATTCAATTTATTATAGTTTGAATTAAAATCCACGATAAAAAACTATGACTATATAATAACATTATTTAAAAACCAAATTGTGACACTATTTTCAGCATCGACGCTGCTGAATTTTTAAAAAATCACGTTTGGGAGGAAAGTTTGGACCCAGTGTGGAATTTGGATGTTAAATGGGAAATAGTAAGTGATAAAAAGCAACCTCACCAAAAGTGTGGATCTCATCATCGGTGGGCTTCATTCTACTAATGGTTGCCCTTACTTCCGAGTGAGTTTTAATTTTACGCGATATTTTTATTTTCTAAGAATATTTATTTCCTTTTAATGAATAAATTGTATTCAAAATGAGAACTATAGGCGGAAAGGAATGGAATGCTTTCAGTTGACGACCATCAAGACTCGCAGTTTATTTGAATCCATCCTCAAAAAACAATCGTCTCACCCACTTGAAATTATCCAGACGGTTCCCATCTTGTAATCATCCACGAAGATGTTTATAGTATGGTAATTTATTACGACCTCAATTGATATTTTTATTAATAAATTATTCTAACATTATCACTCCAAATGATAGACGGATTCGTGGAAATTCATCTGGGCATTTGGGAAGAATGACGATATAAAATCCCACAAAAGGAATTGAGGGCTTTACGAAGTGGTCATATTTGATTGATACGAGTGGTCAGTTTCTAAAACCTTTAATTCATGTTCTTAAAATTTTTAAGAACGTAAAATAGTCAAACAAATCATCATATTCCTATTTGTCCAGAGCCAAAGCTGTGCGTGAGTGTAGAATAACGCTCATATGAAGGGAACTCATGACCGTAGCCTTATGGCTATGTATAGCATTACCCGGAAAATTGACGTCGTTTCTCCACTCAGTGTATGCTTTGCTGTAGAGGTGAGAGCCGTTGAAAAATCGTCGGCGGCGGCTAGCCGGTCAGCCGTCAGAAAAATCGGCGGCTAGCCGCCGTCAGCCAATCCATTTTATCGGCGGCTGCGGCTGATCAAAAATGACCGGCTGCGGCGGCTAGTTGGCTGGAATGGCTGAAAATTGGTAAATCATTGGTAAACCCAACATATTAAAATTTAAAATAGGCAGAAATCAGAAAACAAGTAAAAAAGCAGTGAAATATGGTAAAATCACTAAAATAAATGAAGTAAAAAGTTTAAAAAAATGGAAAATAATTCCTTTAAAGCAACAGAAAATTCAAATTAAGTTTTTGTTGCTGACGCTTTTAGTTTGAAAAAATTATACTGAAAAATTTTAGATTTTCTGGATTTGGAAAAATACTTGTGTTTTACTCGTTCACCAAATTTTGACTTTGAATTTATTTTGTAGCTTAAAAAATAGTAAATAAGAAATAAGTATTTTAAAAAAAGTAATACATAGTATACTTTACATACTCAAGTGTTGTCGTGATTAGAAGCTTGCTTATGTTAGTAAATACGATCATTGGGAATTTATCAATTAAAATTACTATACATAATCTTTCTTCAAACTGAAACATGATCAATAATTTCATCAAAGAAACTAAATTCGAAACCGAGCTGAATCTTGGGTTACTGTAGTCTGATTACTGCAAACTATAAACGATTACATCTGTATAATTTGTAATCTAAACTTTCGATGTTTACAACAGTAATCTGTAATCGAAAATTTCTGGATTACACGAAATATAATCTGTAATTAATGTTGGAACTTCCACTGAGAATGGAAAAAACTTCCAATTTCAAACTACAATCACATTTTTTAGATGAAAACCTTTCCACCCTTTTAGGTAAGTATGTTTATATCTATTCTAAACTCAACTGAAACTCAGTACATCAAATGTTATTATTATTACATATAAAATGCAAGCATACCTTTTAAAAAACCTTACTAGGATTGAATTCAACAATAATAATAAATTTAAT
>JAQFZZ010001628.1:0-10563 GCA_034696405.1 Isotoma caerulea
TAACTATTGTAAAACCAACTCCTAGTAGTCAAAAATCCCCAATAAAATTCTATTTATTTTTTACATTATGAAATGCATTCTCACGGGTACAAACGGATCGGGCATTAGCTTTTTCATCTCTTTCTTTCGTCCATTTGCACTCATGACATATTAGACTGTGGAAAATCCATTGTAGGTACTTTTTCCGATTGGGTTAGAACTGTTCGCTATGGAAAAATGATATGGGAAAATCTAGATATTTTTTGTGCAAACTTTTAATATCTGCTTTCTAATTTTCAAATAATTATTAAATCATTATTTCCATCATTGAATAATGACTTGCTTCCTGTTAATGAGTTCAGTAATTGGTAATCGAAGATGGATATATCTATTTCTGAGTAATTATGTTATTATCAATTGACAAGACGACGTTGATTATTCATTTTATAACTTATCCATTTAATTCAAATTCAACGAAGATTTAAAAAAATACATATACTATCATCAGTTTCGACCCCATTTTTCAGATATTAGTTATAATTAAGGTGCAGCTTTAATACAACTTATAATATCTAGATTTGATGTAAAGTATTTTTTAATTTTCTTTGATTCAGGAATCGAATAAGTTATATTTTGTATTTTTTTGTATTGCAGTGCAAATAAAAAGCGATGGCATTAGCATATTGTTAGATACCGAAGTAGAATTTTATTATAATAAATCAGTAAGACATCAAATACATTCAGTAGATTGTTGACATAAGAAATCAATTCTACAAAGTTTTGGAATATAATTTATCTCAGGCATTTCTGACTGAACAAGTTTCAATTAGAATTGTATAAGTACAACTGCATTAGAATACAAGAAACCCTTTTGTAGAAGATTTATGCAAAAAAGTACTTAAATCCCAATATTTAAAGTATACTCCGTCTTCATTACTTATAAATAGAACTAGAATCTTTGAAGTATTCCAATTACAAATACAAGTATAGAACAAATTATACAGTTCTGTGTAAGCACATTAGATTTTATAAGAAGTTAGAAATATGGAAATTTCAGTGTGGAAAATAATTATTTCTAAATGTAATTTCAAATATTCTTTGTGTATGCAAGATTAAAGTTTATGTTAAGTATGAGGAAAAGAGGAAACATCAACATTTGCTTTTGTTATACTTAATATATTTTTACTCTCATTTTAATGTAGAAACAACATTGCACGGACCTATTTTCGAACGGGTTTTACACGATATGGCCACATAATCAACGGTTAAAATTAACGATTAACCCTTTGATAATTGCGTTACAAACCTTACAGCGGATATCAAGTGTATAATTTTTGGAAGCTAAAGCTCACACTTTGAGATAAAACATGGGTTGATGTTCTAGATGAGTAAAAAACAAGCTTTGAGTTCCCATGTGCGTCACAATTCTTAATAGAATTGAATCTTAAGTAGGAAGAGCAACTTCTTAGCATTGACCTACGCAATTCTGGCAATTTCTTGCCATTTGCCATATATCGTTGCATCATTTTTGCAAAGGGCAGTTCTTATGTGCCTGATCTTATTCTGCCTTATTGCAAAGCTTACATGAGGTATTTTGCTTAATTGCCTTGCACCATAAGCCCAAGTACTTCACATTTATTTATTTCATCTAAGCCAAAACCCCAGTCTATGTATTTGGGTAAATCCAATCTGAGTGCAAAACAATAATTGAGTTTTGTTTTTGAGAAAAAAAATAAAGAAAATAGAATTTACTACAAAGTAACGACCCTGCTATTGAATGGGGAAGGATTTTGTTGCGTCTGTTTTTGCTTATAGTAGAAGTTCATCATACGCATTTTTAGAATGGGATTGTCCAACTTGAATGATCAATCATCACCAGTGGGGTCTTGATAGTAAGTAGGTATGGATACAAATAACATCTAAAATCGCAACCCCAAGCAAGTGCTCTTGGTATTCCCGTGAGTTCTTTACAACTGCTATGAAACCGATTCATCTTTCATTGATAATGCTGAATTACCTAGACTGGCTTGTATTTAATTGTATGCAGTTTATGTAATGTTTATGTTTTCAATTGCAAGGGGGATTGTACACTGACGTATTTTGCATGTTGTGAATGATGAGCTTTAATGATTGTTACACGGGTATAAAAGAACCCACAAGGGCTGCAATGGTCACAGTTACATTTGCAAAACGAATCAGTTGGGTGAAACTTCAAGAACCTTTTCGACTTTGAAATAAGAATAATTTTCAAACAAAACTTTACTCAGCAGAACTACATTTTAACCAATTACTTGGAAAAAGATACTTCGGAGTTCTAAAAATCTCGGGCAAGCCAAAGTATCATCTTACCTCACTCACCACAATGCCAGAAAACCGAATTGAAAAACTTTACAAAAGCGCAGAAGAGCTTTTGAAACCGGAAATTGCCCAAATAAACGGTAACTATTCATAAAGTTTTATTTAATTTCGTAAATCAAAATTATTCCTTTGTGCAAGATTGAGTTGCACAGTTACTAAAACCCACACACAATTCATTCACATTCAACAGGAAAGATACCAGAATGGGTAAAAGGATCTTTTCTTCGAACTGGTCCTGGAAAGTTCGATCTCGGGGACAGCTGCACACTAAACCATTGGCTAGATGGTTATGCCATCCTATCTAAATTCTCTATTGATGGTGACATGGTAAAATTTGAGAAGAAATTTCTCCAATCTGATGCATATCAACGGGCTGTAAAAGCAAATAGACCAGTTATAACCGAATTTGGAACTTCTAAGCAAGCTGATCCTAACAAGAGTTTCTTTGGGCGTCTCGTTTCTGCCGTAATGCCTATTGAATTAAGTGATAATAACCAAGCAGCTCTGTTCCAAATTGGAAAAGAAGTATTTGCAACATCGGAGACATGCTTCTTCCGGAAAATTGAGCCATCAACTCTTGCCACTGGAGACAAGTATGATACTAACAAATGCTTTGGGACCAATATTGCCTGTGCTCATCCTCTTGTTGATGAAACTGGAGCGATGTACAATGTAGGAAGTACGGTCATTACTGGGACGAAATATAACATCTTCCGAGTTCCTCCCCCAGCTAGTAATGTGTCAGCTAAAGATTTAATGAAGAAGACACAAATTGTCTGTTCCATTCCTTCCAGCTGGACAGGTAAAAATCTGATACATCTATTAAAATTAATAATCTAATTTTTCTTACATAATTGAACAAGAATTAAGTTTATAATAATTGTTTTTTAATTATCCTTTATAGGTCTTATGTCATACACTCACAGTTTCGCTCTTACTAAAAATTACATCATCTTCATTGAACAGCCGTACGTAATGAACTTGGCAAAGGCAGCTATGACTTACCTGAAGTCTCCACCCTTTAAAGAATGGCTTGAATGGAGACCGGAACTTAAGAACAGATTTTTCGTTGTTGAAAAGGCAACTGGGAAAATCATGAAAACAGAAGTTTTCTCTAAAGACCCATTCTTCTTTTTGCATCAAGTCAACGCTTATGAAGAAAATGACCAGGTAAAAAACTCTTTATAATTAAAAGCTCCACGAACAATCCTAATTTATAATACTTTATAACAAATAATTTAAACATTATCCTTTCTTAATCTCTCCAGATTATAATAGACATCGATGCATACAAAAGTCCTGATGTTATGGACTCAATGGATCTCTCAAAATTGCGTACAGGAGACTTTTCCAACAATTCTGCTCAAGGATCCTGTCAAAGATATGTCATTCCAGTCATTAAAAATATTAAAGACGTACCAGAAAATATTGACCTTGTAGCCGTCAAGTCAGATGCTACAGCATTTAGAACTGGAAATTGCATTACTCTCACTCCAGAAATACTTACCAAAGAGGGACTTGAACTGCCCACCCTGAATAAGAAGTGTCAAGGGAAAAACTACAATTACTTTTACGCTGCAGGAAATCAATCTAAAAATTCCTTCTCCAATTCGATTTGTAAAGTCGATGTGAAGAAACGAGAAACATGTTTGTGGAAAGACAATGAGTTTACACATCCAGGAGAGCCACTTTTCATCCCCAATCCTGAAGGAGTTGCCGAGGATGATGGTGTATTGATTGCTGCAGTTTGTGATTCTAGAGAAGAGGCATCCGATTTCCTTGTCATTCTGGATGCAAAAGATCTTAAGGAGTTGGGCAGAGCAAAGTTTAAAGCTGATATTCCTCCTGCACTTCATGGATTGTTTATTCAGTAATTTATATTTTTAGAATTATTCATTACACTTACAATTAGTTAAACTCATTAGGTATGGAACTTGTGATATACAAATTAAATATTTATATTATATTTATAAAGAACAACAAAGGGTTAATCATTTTCTTACAGGTGTGCCATTCTTCATGTTTTTAAATATTTTTTTAGAGCAGGTACTTGAATTCTTAATTAGCAAATAGAAGGTACATGAAATATAATTTTAAAACAATTAAACTTTAAATATTATTTTTTACTATAGTTATTAATAATTTATTAAGAACTGATTTTATAATTTTAAGTTGTCAAATATACAGCACCGACAGTTCCTAAATACATATGTTAGTACTTTAAATGAAACCCAACTTGCCTTGTAAAACTTCTTTATTAAGGAGCGTCAGCTCATTTATTGAAACGTGAATATTACTTTTAATAATTTTCTAAAGGTTGAATAAAGTTGAAAACAGAGAATAAGTAATATATAGATATAATAATATAGTATAATATATACTATATTACTTATTCTCTGGTTGAAAACATTTATCGTAATGAGAAGTTTTGAACTTATTAGTCCTACCTTGGCAGTCTTAACAAATTTTCAGAAAGTGACGGATATACATATGAGTTGTTTTACTCGATTTTCATCGGACCGATCCAAAAAAAGGATTTGTTCGAAATTGGTCCTATCTTTTTTTAATGGAAAAATGTTTAGTAATAAAATAAAGTTTGCTATTTTACTAACACATATCATCAATTAATTTTGAATCAATAAAACACTACAGTATTATACAACTATGCAACCAAATGAATTCCACTTGGAATTTTTAAAAAATTGCAAAATTTTAGACGGTACTCTCGTACTCTTATATTGTATCATCGCATATCGTAAGCAAACTGATTCGTCTCAGTTATCGACATTTTTCAGTTAGCCGATTTTATCAAATCTGGTCAAAAATGTTTTCATTCACTTATATAAATTAAATTACAAATGAATAAATTATAATAATAACCTATCTACTAGAAAGAAACTAAACTGTAGACAATCAGAATTAGAATTTTGATAAATTTTATAATTTCTGTATCAAATGAAAGTATTCAGAACTTACAAACCCATCCATCCACCTTCAGTAGCGTTTAATAGAAGAACGCAAGAGAAACAGATTTGACTTCTTCGACCACACTATGTACTAATAAATTAACCTATATGACTTTCAATACAATACAACTCTAAATTTGTTGTTTCTCGAATATATTAACCACACTGATCAGAGAAGTTCTACATTCTCCAGTGAATCTTTGCTATCTAAAAGTGTTAACTACCTTTAAAAAATATCTTCTGAATTGATCTCACTAATCCGTCTTGTATGAAATGGACAATTTATTCATTCGCAGCATAAGGTAAAAATGATTCGACAAATAATGGATAGTTTAGAAAAAATACTACAAGGTCTCCTGCCACAAAAATTGTTCAAAAGAGTAATTCTAAGCTCTTTACTTTAGCCAAAGAAGACAAATTGTATACGGAAGTAGTGCATTTAGTATTTCTTTTTGCTAAAATTTTATCAGCGAACGATTTGGGCAATGTCATTTCTGGTGGAATATTCCTTTTTTTCTACACGCACATATTAACTTTTATGACAACATTTATGTCTAACAGCATACTCCAAGACCTCAAGACATCAACAAAACACACTAGTCGAATAGAGGTTTTGCCCATTCGGCCCAATGCCCTTTTTGCTAGGAAGCCTTCACCTTAACCTTGCTTCCTTTCAGCCAGAACCTGATCGAATCCCAAACATATTTCTGTCATAAGCATTTTTACATTATGATGACTATAGTCAATTCATAATACATTAAGTGGAAATGGTTAATACATTTTATACAAATATTAAATACCTATTTAAGTGTTTAAAAATTCATCAAATCATACATACTTTACATACAAGTAATTATTATTTGATGTTTTTAATTCATGAATGGACTAATCTTAAGTATATGACTTCTCACGCAGACATTTAATCAAGAATGTTTTCTTGCCCATTCTAGATTTTAGTATCACTTCCGAAAAAAACTCACGCGTAATGATAAATATCGATTAAGATAAATTTATTCACTATCTGTATTATTTATGGTGATGGACAAGTCTGCAAGAAGTATTCTATAGGAAAACCCAAACCCCCCTGTAATACTGTAAACTAATGACAAAACAATAAACTAGCTCGTTTCCTGTTTTTTTCCTGCTAGAAATTTGTTCAAAGTTCACAAAACAGGAACAAGTATGTAATCATAAGCCTCAGCTATAAAATTTAATAAACGATGCTGTCGGTCTTTAAAAGCTGGCAATTAATTTTAAATAGTTGAATAAATTTAAATTGTCAAGTTTCCCATTCAAAAACTTGTGTATTAATTCTGCAATCAGAATAAGGCAATTTAACAAGAAAAAAATTAAATCCATATGTACGTAATTTCATCTACTTTTACTGTAAATCAGTTCAAGTTTTCCGTGATAAATGAGTCAGATTTAGGACATTTCATGCGTCATTTTTAAACCAGAGACATCACGATGAGCGTGAGAAATATTTTAATTGCAAATTATTCAAGAATTAAACAAGTAGACGTATCAAACTTCATGTTCGCTGTATATTCCTTATCGTTCAAAGTTAAAACTAGCAGTTTTGTATGTAATGTAGTTGACATATTACATGATATCGGGTTTATATCTAAAAATCTAGTTTGATATAAAACTGGAATCTTGAAATCGTTAATTCATTAGTGGGTCCAAAGGTAGTCATTTCCTTTTCCCACTTTTTTATATGAATCAAGCAAATTTATTACTAGAAAAATCCATAAGAACTAAAGTCTTATTAGTTCCAAAGATTATTATTTATACTACCTAATGGTCTTGTTACGAAGACAAAGGAAACAAAGAGCCATATTATCCATATGAAGTTAGTAAACTGGTATACAGTCGGAAAACCTATTTAACCACAGGGACAGCCAGCTTAAGAGCAACAAAGTTGCAAAAGTTGCAAGCAACAGTTGATATGTGATATGCGGCTAAGATATATGCAATAAGTTACCAAGAAGTATAATGTTTCCTACTTGCAAATCAACCCCCGGTAGTACAATATCAACATTTGTCGTGAAAAAATGTATGTACACAATTATCAATTAGGGAAATGGATGCTCCTTCTTCTTTAATATTTCTTTTCAAAGAGTCTGCTCACCTCAAGTCATGTCATAAGCACGAGTGCAACTCTTAACAAAAGCCTGATAATATGTAAACCGCACAAGCAGGTAGATACTTTTCAGTTATGAGGTTATGACTGCTTAATTCCTCATAGTAAAATAGTTTTGTTAAAAATTCTACCTGGGAATTACCCAAGTAGAAGGAGTCCAATGATTCTGGATATGAATACTTTATTCGATTTTTTTCGTCTACCTTTATAATAAAGCTAGTAAAAGCTTATGCCGTTGCGATGTCTTATGTTTCAATAAAATACATAGGTAATGCAATGACGCTAACTTCTATTTTTCCTTCTACCTTAAATGACTGATACACTACATTAAATTCACAGGGTTAAGATTCCTTTATGATAAGAAATGACGGGAAGAATATGAGTTGGCAACAAAAGTAAAAAATGACCATTGTCTATATAAACTTGACCCAGACCTTCAACTAGACGGTAGTCCGTATTTGTAACTCAAGAAAAGCTATTTGAAGCTCAGGTGGTTATTAGACCTTTCTGGGTCGAGTTTTAGGTTTAAGATTGGAAGTTTCAAAGACAAGTTTGCTTCAGTATTTATCAGTGGAAAAGTGGTTTTGGTTTATTTTCGTTTTTGAATACAAATCTTTAAAAGTGTTAAAGCCAAAATGCCTGAGTCAAGAATACGTAGTCTATTTGATTCTGCTACGGAGATTAAGGAGGAAATATCGCATGTTAATGGAAGCCTTCCCACTTGGCTGAAAGGCACGTTCCTTCGCACTGGACCTGGAAAATATGACTTGGGCAAAAACTTTACTGTCAACCATGTCTTTGATGGATATGCTATTTTGACCAAGTTTGAAATTGAGGGAGAAAAAGTTAAACTTCAAAAGAAGTTTTTGGAAAGTGATGTGTACAAACGGGCTATGACGGTACAGAAACCTGTCGTTTGCGAGTTTGGAACTAGGTTAGTAATTGGCATTTTTATGACATTTCATTATCTATCGTAATAGAAGTAAACTAGAAAATTTTCTAGGAATAACTAGAAAATCTTTTAATTTCATGGAATTTCAAAATAGCTCTTTAAAAGATGCACCCAGTAAATTAGCTCGTGTCAGTTTCCTTTATAATAGTCTAAATTATGTGGTTGGTCGAAATAAGAGTTTTGTGATATGTTTAGATAAGCTCATGCAATCAAAGTTTGTCTCATGTATTACAACACGTTTTCGGAATCTATTGAGAATAATAACAATAAATGACAAAGGCTGTTAAGATAATTGGAGGTTATTTTATGCTAAGAAATGCAAGTCAAATGCTCTAAATTCTATCATGCTAAAAACTTTTCCTTCATTTTGATTCAGAGCCTATACGGATCCTGCCAAGAGCTTTTTCTCTCGAATGATACCCTCAATCGTAAGTTCACGTTAATTAATCCATTTACAATAATTTTATATGTTGAATCATAATAAAATTCAAAAGTGCTTATTTGACACTTTATTCATGTAAAAGTTTATATATAATGGAATTCACAATAGATCCCAGAACTGACTGACAACGGAAACATCGGCTTATTCAACCTAGGAAAAGACACCTTTGCATGCGGTGAAGTTTGCTATTTCCATGAAATAGATCGACCTTCATTAACCAACATAGAAAAATTCGACTCTCAGAAACTCTTTGGCTGCCAACTTCTCTCATGCCACCCACTCACAGATGAAGATGGAACTACATACAACATAGGCCTAAGTTTTCTCACAGGTCTTAAATACAACATAATTAAAGTACCCCCGCCTACAGGAAACCTAAAACCAAAGGAAATGATCAAGCAAGGAAAGACAATTGCTTCAATATCCGGTTCAAACTCCACAACCTTAAGTTTCATCCACAGCTTCGGTCTAACAAAAAACTACATCGTCTTCATCGAACAACCATATGTCCTATGCGTGTCCAAAATTTTAGCCGCAGCTGTTAAAAAAGGTGATTGCCAAAAGGATTGGATGGAATATCGACCAGAGCTGAAAAACAAATTCATCATTGTTAACAAGAAGACTGGGAAGGTTTTCAAAACAGAATTCATATCCAGAAATGCCTTCTTCTTCTTCCATATTATAAACTGCTATGAAGAAAATGAGCAAATTGTTGTGGACTTGACAGCCTTCAATAACGTGGATTTCTTGAACAGTTTAACTCTGCAAAGACTTCGGGTTGGGGACAATGACATAGGAGAAGAAGCTTTACCAAGGGGATTCCGTTTTGTTCTGCCACTTGTTGATCTCAAAAACACTCCTGAAGAAGTTGACTTGGTTGGAGTGAAGTCTTCTGCCACTGCTGTTAGACAAGGAGGACAGGTTTTACTCACACCTGAAATATACACGGAAGCTGGCTTGGAATTCCCAACATTTAACCGGAATTATATTTCAAAGAAGTTTAATTATTACTATGCAACTGGATCCTTATGTCGGGGTTATTTTGAAAATTCTATTTGTAAAGTGGACATTCGAACTAAGGATATCATGTTGTGGAGAGAGAATGAGTGCTGTTATTATGGCGAACCTTTGTTTGTACCAAGGCCTAATGGCACTTCTGAAGACGATGGAGTTGTATTGGTTTGTGTGAGTAATACTAAGGATAATCATTCTAAAGATTATCTTTTATGTCTTGATGCTAAAAATATGAGCGAATTAGGACGAGTTCAATTTCAGGCGAAGATTCCTCAAGCTTTTCATGGTGTCTTTGTATTTTCTAACTGAATTTTAGTACCTTTTTTGTCTGATTTTATTTAAAATGGTACTATATTTTGTACTCAGTCATGATGTGATATATTTCTTGTCTTTGAATTAGTTTTAAATATACCTACATAGGTTCTTTAAAGTCCTGTATCTATTTAAGACCTTGATAGCGGATTAATGTTTTTAATGTTGTTCATGAAGTAAGAACTTCTATACAACCTTAATTTGTATTTGTTAACTTTTACTGAGTTCTGTTTTTATTACTGCATTAAACTTTGGTTTATTGATAAAAGTAAAATAGCTGCAGTAAATTTATTTATTCAATTTTGTAGGAGTAGTTATGTAAAGCATGTTATTTCAAAGCATCAGGTAAGGTAAGGTTATGCCATTCACTTTAGTCAATTCTCATTATTATCAAGAA
>JAQFZZ010001629.1:0-10557 GCA_034696405.1 Isotoma caerulea
ACTGAAGATTGTTCATACTAGCCAGTGAAGGCATCAGTATTGACGGGGTGATTTATTGTCTGAGCACTTACCCTTCTGTCCGGTGAAAGGTACCAGTACCACACACGTTACAAGTTACAATACTGAAAGCATCTACTGTGTTACTGTGTTGATTCTTAGAGGATGTTGCAGAAAATCTTGAGAGATTTAGATGGAATGGTATTTGCTTTGGATTCATAGTTGGTAATGTAATAAAACATTTTAAAATCGAGGATGTGTACTAAGAAGGTGACAGCTCAGTCTTGGAGAAGGTCTTGTCTACTTTTAACTTTGTTTACGTAGATGGGCTATAATTACGTGTTAGGTTTGGTTTTACGTGTGGCCTCATCTTTCAAAGACGTGCCAAGCCGAATTGTAATTTAAGACATTTCGTCAACCAAAAGTTGGAAGTAACTTGAAGTAAGGTTCTCAGAATTTAATAATAATAGTTAACTATCAATATTGAGCAATCGAAAGGGAATAGAATAGTCGACTAGCGTCTTTTAAAATTCAATTTTGAATTATTCAGTGATTTTTTCATATATTTTTAAGGCGTTGATTGATTTCTGTTTTTTTATTACAGGGCCACAAAAACATTTCAAGAACTTTTGTACATTCATCCAGGATTCATTAGAGCGAATGAAGCACATCTACGTCTTGGTTGCATGAGAAAAATTGATGGAGATTTTGACGCAGCTTTGAAGCATTTTCGACAAGCCTTATCGGATAATTCTCCTTGCACTTCTTCGCATTTAGAAATAAGATTTCATATTGCTCATTTGCATGAAATCAATAATCGACCAAAATTAGCCAAAAAGTACTACGAGGAAATTCTACAAGAGAAAGATGTCCCGTCCAGCTTAAGATCTGATGTTTATAGGCACTTAGGTATGCATTTTTTTATTTAAAAATAATATTTTTCATCCTAACTAACTATTTATGTCAAATACATGATTTTTGAATTTTGTGCGATTCAAATAAACGAGGAATGGGTTAATTCCATCTGTAAATATAATTCTAAGCTCGTTTCCTACAAACATGTGATGTAACTTAATTCGATATATATTTATATTTTACTTAAATTCAGGATGGATGTACCACACCATTGAAAGTGTGGGAGAAAAGACACAAAGAGAACCTGCTGCCGTTAACTGCCTAAATAAATCTCTCGAAGCTGACCCGCGTTCAGGTCAATCATTATATTTGTTAGGTCGCTGTTTTGCCTCCGTCGGGAAGGTCCACGACGCCTTTTTAGCGTATCGAAACTCTGTAGACAAGTCTGAAGGAAACGCTGACACTTGGTGCTCAATCGGGTAAAAACTGTCACATCATTAAACATAGTAATTTAATTAATAAATAATAATAAAACGAAATCAGCATTGCAATGATTCATTTTATTTTAATATCCATATTTAGAGTATTGTATCAACAACAAAGTCAACCGCTAGACGCTCTGCAAGCTTATATTTGTGCCGTTCAATTAGATAAGTTTCACGTTTCTGCATGGACAAACTTAGGAATCTTATATGAATCTGTAAATCAACCTAAGGATGCACTTGCCTGTTTCGTAAACGCATGCAGAGGTCACAAAACGAAAAATACAAATAGTAAAGAAATGAATCCAAGTCTTACCTCCAGAATTCAGATCATGCAGAAATGTCTTGTCAACGCTCCTGCATCTACGTAAGCTAAATTATATGATAATAATTGTCATTAAGATTAAAAGTAAAAGTAAATGGTTATTATTAAACATTTATTTATTCTAAAGCGCTTTTTTTTCTTGTACAGAATAAATAACAAAAATCGACATTTGCCTGTAATTGAAGAAGCGTGGAATTTACCTATCTCTGCCGAAATGACGGCACGACAACAACAGCAACAACAGTCGCAAAGACAAGCGCTATATAGCCAACAGCAGAAAGGAAGTAATGGTATAAATCATGCGGAAGTTCCTGCAAAACGAATAAAGGTATTTAACATCGTGAATCACAGTTCAGTTATATAGGTCGGTACGAGCCCTTTACTACTTATAACATCTTGCATTTATGATCTATATAGATTGAAGAACCACAAAAAGCTATTGGCGCTGTCCCCAACGGTCTCTCTCAACAGCAATTACAAGCATTGTCAGCCCTTCAAAATCACATCAATCAAGGATACCAACTACAACCTGCTCAACAACAGTTGTACGCTCAATTGCAGCATCAGTATAGGTAAGAAGCATATAAATCATAAATGGAGAGGGAAAATAAAACAATTGCTACAAAAACTTATGGCTTTTAAATGGTTATTAGAAATTCAAACATATGCAAAGAAGAAAATAATGAAAACAATACAATTGCATTTGTTCAGGTTATATCAACAACACCAGCAACTGCAACAACAGCAGCGTGGAGCTGCGTCTTCCGTCTCAAATTCAGTAACTCCTCGTCCCGCTTCCACGAACTATCCAGTTCCACAATCGTCACAGTCAGAAGCTAACCATGGATCTACAATTCAAAATTCGATGAGGAATTCTGAAGATGTAAATGCTAATCGTCAACAAAGTAACTTAACTCAAGCCACAATGAATAACGATTCTTTAGATGATGGGCTAAGGTCTTCTACCCCAAAAAGTCCTGGTGCGCTGAGTGGAAGTCCACCATTTTCTCCTAACGTTAGTGATCATGAGCTGCAGATGTGGCTAAATCAAAAGGACTTAGGAGACGATTTGCTCAAAGGCTGTAATGTTGATTTCGAAGACTTCCTCATGGACGATGAAATAACGGGTTCATTTCAAAGCAATAACAACAATACAGATGAAAAAGACACCAATCGTGTTCGTACTTTAAGTAGCGGTAAACCTACGTCTTTAGAAGCACATCAAAATGGAAACAGAACTTCAGTTTCGGACAGAGAGAGTCCTGTTGATTTAGAAAATAAAGAGTTCCATATTAGTATGAGTGCTACAGAAATTCTACGGAGATGCAAAGGATTAGGCCTTCGAGGAGCAAGTAATGCAAGTATTCTTCACGAAAATTCACCACCACCGGCTCCACCTGATCCCCCAAAGGTAAGGATAAACATTTTCGTAAAGTTTTGTTAGTGCTTCTTATGAATTTTTAATATAAGGTGAATTTAAGTAAAATCATTTAAATTGTGTTTTACAGACCAAACTTAATGAAGATCTCTTATACCCTCAGACACCAAGTGTATTTCTTGAAAATAAGAAAGACGCATTTAGTCCCCAATTGCAAGAATTCTGTTTGCAGCACCCAATCGCCGTCGTTCGTGGTATTGCTGCAGCTCTAAAGCTTGATCTCGGTCTTTTTTCCACTAAAACCTTAGTCGAAGCTAATCCCGAGCATGCAGTTGAAGTTCGTACTCAGTATTTGCAAAGTTCTGATGAAAACATCGATACAAATGGAAGGAAAGTTTGGAATTGCTACTCTCACCGATCGCAAACAACCATCCAAAAATATGCTTCGTATCAGGCAACAAGCTTTCATGATTCAGTCAGGGTAAGTTTACATGGTTTTAACTTGAATGAAAAGAAATATTTACAAAAGTGTTTTAACTAATATTACCAACTTACCCTTTTAGGAGGAAAGTGAAAGGGTCGCCGGGATACATCGTGACTCTGACTCAGATTCCAAAGACTCGTCCGGCAACCTAAAGAAGAAAAAGAAAAGTTTAAAAGTAATAAAGTTTGGGACGAATGTAGACTTGTCTGACGATCGAAAATGGAAAGACCAACTCCAAGAGCTACAAAAGTTGCCTGCTTTCGCCAAAGTGATTTCAGCAGGAAATATGTTGTCCCATGTGGGTCACGTAATTTTAGGAATGAACACTGTCCAACTGTATATGAAAGTTCCAGGAAGTCGAACTCCAGGCCATCAAGAAAATAACAACTTCTGTTCAATCAACATTAACATTGGCCCTGGCGATTGTGAGTGGTTTGCAGTTCCAGATGCATACTGGGGAGGAATTCAAGCTCTGTGCGAGACAAATGGAATCAACTATTTGCATGGGTCTTGGTGGCCCAACCTTGACGACTGTGCGAAGGCTGGGATTCCTGTGTACCGCTTCATTCAGAAACCTGGAGATTTGGTGTGGGTGAATAGCGGGTGTGTTCATTGGGTTCAGGCAATCGGGTGGTGTAATAACATTGCTTGGAACGTAGGACCTCTAACTGGTCGTCAGTATCAGTTAGGCATCGAAAGGTACGAGTGGAATAAGCTACAAGGTTTCAAAAGTATTGTACCAATGATTCACTTGTCCTGGAATCTTGCCCGAAATATCCGAGTTTCAGACCCTAAACTATATGAACTTATCAAGTAAGATATCTTAACGTTAATTTACTTATATATTCTTGCTGCCATTAACATAATTATTAATTTTTAGGGGTGTTTTGATGCGGACATTAATACAGTGCTTCAAATTGTTGGAATACGTGAAGTCAAAAGATGTAGAAGTTCGTTTTCACGGGAGATCCAAGAATGAAGCGTCCCATTACTGTGGACTATGCGACGTAAATCTTTAAAATAAAATATACGATAGAAGTGTCAGTAAATTATTATGTCTTTAAAACCATTTCAAAATTTAAATTGTTTTTACAGTTGGAAGTGTTCAACATATTGTTCATCAAAGAGCAAGAAAAACGTCATGTTGTTCATTGTGTCGACTGTGCCCGGAAATTAGCTTCAGATTTGCAAGGATTTGTCTGTCTTGAAGAGTATAAGCTTGATGATCTTATGACTGTTTACGACAACTTTGTCCTTCATAAAGTAATAAATTTTTAATACTAAAAGTAATATTTGCATTATTAATCAATGGAACAATATTAATGAGATGTATTTTTATTCATGTAGCTTCCAACTGTTCCTGCCCTTCCGCCACCACAAATGCCAGCACCCTCAACCTCTATTTCCGCTCGATCCATATCTGCAGATCATGGCTCCAATACCACCAGTTCATCATGACCAGTGTAGAAAATTTAAAAGGGTAATTATAATCTAAGTGTTCATTCAGATGGGTAATTTAATTTAGAGGAAACTAGCTTTCAATCGATCATAATCGCTAGTTTTGAATTAATTTGCTTAAAAGTAAGGTACGTCAACCTGAAAAGAACAGATGAAGTGTCTTTTCTCTCCTAGTGTAATATTATCTTCTGCTGTCAGTTTCTATGAGTAGGGGAATGAATGAGTGGAAGAAGTCTATAGTTTTGTCAACTGATAAACATAGGGAAACCAGCACTGCCAATCGTTGTGATAAACAATACAAATCCTATTGTGCTATGCAGTTTGTACTTGTAGGTTATTATTATTTTAAGTAATCCGTAAATATAATCCAAAAATTTCGTATAAAAATAATAGAATTAATTAAGTAATTGAAATGAAGCGATAACGAAGGAATTTTGTGGATTCGACAAGAGTTTTTAAGAAGTAATCTGATTTTGATCTCATCAGCGACCGGTCATTTTTATGAAAAGAGATTTGCTAATGCGATTGTTAAACTCGGTGTAGAATACGTAATTTATGCTCATTTTATAGTACTGTGTACGATAGATTTTCCAAACGAATATGAATTAGACGATATTGTAACAATTTCCATGTTCGCTCTTTCTTGTTGCCTTATTTATTTATTTATAAAAGTCAAAAAGGCAAAAGGTACTTACATTAAGCCTGCGTTAAAAGAAGTTGTGAAGGTGGTTTGGAGTATGAAATATGGATGAAGTGGATCAGAAAATGAATTTCAATTCAGAATCAGGAATGTGGTGGACCCCTACAATTGAATAGGATGATGATGAAGGAAGCTAAACAAGCGGAATGAAATTGGAGTTGTTAGACACTAAATTGATGTCAGTGTTTATCAACGCAGATTTTAATCTCATAACTAATTACCTATCCTGTTCATTTAAAGAGTGTAAAAGTATATATTTATTATTATTGTTACCTAATTAAGTTCTATTACAGTTTGTAGTTTGTAGTGTAGTCTAGAAGTTTACCTTCATATTGTTTTCGTTAAGCTTCGATCTTTTATTGTTGTTCCTTATAAAATGTTGACAGGTAGAAAAAAAGCAAAGGATTTGGCTTCCGAAACACGAAGAATACTGTTTTACTGTTAATGTATATCTAATTGTAACCGCATTATTAATGCATTTACCAAATACATTGGTATCTGTATAGATTTGTAGTTAAGCTCATTTGTACCAATTATTAGAATGCGGGTGGTGTTGTAGTATAGTATTTTTTATTATAACTATCTACAGTCGTAATTGAGTCTCTAAAATGTATTGTGCAAGGTTGCTGTTTGTAAGAAGGATTTATAAACAGTTTTGAACACTCATTGGTAAATAAAAAAACGTATTTCGTTTGTTTACATACATCTGCATGGTCTGTGCTTTTATTCGCCTGTATTCGATGATGAGGCTGTGAGTGACTTTTACGATTTAAGAAATTCCGAAGGTGAAAAGTAAGAATTGACACTATTATTACAAAACCGATCAAATTTGAGATACAACAATTTAGACAATACCACACATTTTAATTTCACGTAAAGTGCCTTTCAACAATACTTTTGAATAATTAATAATAAGTCAAGTCACAGCAGGTCTCTTTCAGTTATTAATAATAAGATAATAATAATAGTTATGTGGATATTTACATATATGCGAAAGATTTATTACAACTAGACAGTATTAACCGTGTTAAACAGCACGATTAAGTTCGGAGAGATTGCTAGTCTCTGATGGATAGGTACAACAATCAATTTTTAAGCGACATAATTATACTGCTTGGGATTTTCTTTATCTCGTGCCATGTAGTCTCGGTCTATCAGGCTCTCAATCCTTTTTTTGAGGTCAACGGGCTACAATAGATTGTAATAATTTGTAATTCAAAACATGCAATTGATAAAAATTAAGAGTTCGGAATGGTTTCTTTTTACCGTAACAGGGAATTTAAGTTGATTGTACAACTCGGAAACAAGTAACTGATGACTCAATGTTTTCCTCATTTTCATAATTCTAACGATAGCTGCATCTATTTGGTATTGCCTGTCTTGGAAAACTCTTTCTTCTGTTGCCTTTTGTTCTTCGTTCTAAATTATGTACAAATTAAATATTGAATTCATCGATGAGTTATTGTTATTATCTTAAAACACTTAAAAATTCAATAAAAAGCGAGCGCTATCAAATTTTCACTTACCGTTTCTTTCATTTGGATTTGATTAATTTTTACTCGGAACAACTTATTGGCAAATTCGCTGTTAAATTCAAATTTATCATCATCTCCTACATCCTTCCCCTTAGGACTTTTGTGAAGCACACGTGCCTTACCGCATGCTAAAGACTGAAGGGTTCGTTTTAATTCCCCGTCCTGCATAAAAGATTAGAAGTAAAATGTAGAGGCTTCCTTGCTTTCTCACGAAACGAAGAGATAGAAATGAATTAAAATGTACCTCAATATTTGTTGCTGTTTTAACTTCATCAAATGACATTTCTCCAGAATCGTTAAATAAAAGTAACACAAGGCCTTGGAACAAGGAGACCTGAAGTTCCTTTCTACCCTGTAAAACGTTAGTAAATCACGCATTAGCTTGAACTCATCAATTTTCGAGCAAACAATACATTAAAGTTACAGATGGAAACGGAATATGATTTAATTTTACTTACATTTTCAAAAGTCGCCCTAAGCATGCAATGTCCTAAAGTTGGCTGCCACTGTAATTTCCTTCCACTGTGTTTTCCCAAATAAAATTTATTAAAAATCTCCTGATACTGAACCATTTCCTTAGGCAAATTAACTTCTACTAAAGGATATGTTGGCCAGTAACCCATGGTCAGAATATTTACAGTAAGATCAATGCTACTTTCAAAACTCGTTCTAAGATGTGCCATATGCTGAAATAGAAAAATTGCATACAAAAATCCACTTCGAACAATATATTTTACATTTGAAATTAATTACTTACGTTTTTGAAAGCTATATTAATATCGCGGGACAGTTCCATATCTTTGAACATCCCTTCAAGTTTCGATGTAAACGCTCCACCACATTCTTGTTTTAGTTTGGACAACATACTCTTCTCAGCATCTACGCTGGCAGACTTGCCAACAAGAAGACGCTTGGCTAAATCTTTTTTGTAAAACGCTTCAAAGACATCTTTGCCATGTATAAATCTGAAGATCACCATGATTTTATCTAACAGTCGCTCTAGTTCTTCCTCTGTTGCTTCCTTGTTACCTGCACGTAATTTTGAGTCGACGAACTTAGCTACAAAGATAACAGTAATTAATCTTCATGAATATATGATCAACAAAATAACAGTAAAAATTATTTACCAATCAACTCAGCAGGCTTGTTGGGTCGTTGATTTATGAAATGCTCAAACGCTTCTTTCACACTGTTTACAAACTTCTCATTTTTTGTGAAGCATGTGAGGACAATGTTGTCCATTTTGTCTTTGAAATCTAGTAAATCTTGAACCATTGATTTATCTTTTTCTGGATCTATCACAACCGTCCTTCCCTTTTTCTGTACAATTGATTACAAAATTGACAAGTTTCAGTTACACTCAAGTCATTTAACCATTGATTATACTATCAACGCTTTTTGAAATGTTGAGAAACAATATTTTAAAAGCGACAAACCTTAATAAACGAATTAAAGTGACTGCACAGCTCTATAAGTCCGTTTTTGACTCTAGAAAATAAAGTGTACATCAAGGAAAGATCATGAATTCTGTTGTTATCTAATAGATTTTCTAATCCTTTTCCCAGGATACTGCTCAAATGTTCTGAAATTAACTGACGCTCAACAGTGTGAACTAATGCCCATCTATAAATACATAAACGAAAACCCATAATTAGATGAGAGCACAAGTTGGTCTAAATTTGTTTACAATGTGACTTCTTGCATATAAATCACAAACCTTGTTCCAACATCTAAGTAATGTAAAACCCTTTCATTTTCTTCTAAAAGTCGTTTATCCACATGAGCCAGGTACTCAGGCACTTCCAGTTCTTGCATCAGTCTTCTTCCCTCTGCAGTGTATAAAGCATCCGTAGCTTGCAGAAATCTTGAATACGATAATATGAATTATTTTGGTACTAGTAATAACAAGGGCCAGTGCCAAGTGCCACATATAAAATGTAACATTAACAAATAAACTTACCGGTGCTCAAAGACATCCTGATAAATTTGTAGATCAGAGAGCATTCGAAGGAGTGACTTGAGCAATGAACGGTCTACAACATCTCCTTGTCTTTCACTTTCAATTAACATTAGCAACCCATCAACCGTTCGTGTCTGTGCCAACTGTTGTCCAATTACGTGTTTTCTAAACAATTCAAGTCCCATATCCCTAAAATTTTGAGGAAAATAGTAAATATTATAGAAATGAATTATGACATGGCATTTATTTAAACAAAGTAATACGTGATTCGCGTACCATATTGAAGGAACAGACGGTGTCTGAAGGACGTATCGACGGTCCAAGTACAGAAATATGCTTCTTATCATTATCATTTGACGACAATGAGCCTGCCAACATCCCTCCATCTCTTTAAGAAATATTTTTCTGTCCTGAATACCCCGAATGTACGGTTCTACGTTGTCTTTGACATGCATTTCGATTACCTCTAAGCACATTTTCAACAAAAGTAATTTAGGTTAATTCGGTTCTCAGATTTCTCAGGTTACGCAAGTTTTGACGTGTAAAATTTACCCTTGAGACTTTCATATAGTTGAGGGGCCATTTTATAACTACACATATTCTCCACCGCTTGATACAGTTCCTCAAGGCAGTAACTGATTCTCGTCGACGTCTGAATGGCAATAACTGCTTCACTTAATTTCTTCCATGTTTCTGTTTGATAGTCTTCCGAAATTTTTGGTTTCTCTAAAGAGATATTCAAAAATTATGCGTTAAAAATTAATTATTTGATATATGATATTGAGATACTTCAAATAAAACGCAGGATATTCACTTCCAAAAATAAAAATTGAATTCAAAATCAACAGTCAACACTTTCCATAACTGACTGCATTTTGTAACGCACCTCTGAAATTTTTAATTACGAGTTTCTTAGTTCCACCACTTCGAACTATCAGGGCAGAATTCGGGGTCTTATTGATCCCATTTGTATTGCTATTGTTAACCAATGAAAAGTTCGGCCTTTTGGCCGCTTCTGGAGAATCTTCACTCATTATTGACGCCATATCTTCTTTCCGCTTTCTACCTGCAATTTTGACTGCTTATTTGTTAGCGACGGGTCTTTAAAAAATCAATGGCCAGCCTTAGACAGTCTTTATTGGTTATTTGTTTCTGTGGTTTGATTTTAGATTCCCAAGTAACGAAGAAAGGAAATATAAATTCTTCTATAGTTGGTTGCAAACGTCCTTGTGTCAAACCGAAAATGGTTGAAAATCTGAAAAGGAAAATAAAAATTGTGATTTTTATAATTTGAATAAGAAACGTAAGTAGCTAGCATTTTTAATCTTATCAAAAAGTTATGCTGGATGATTAAGCATTCTTTGAAATACGTACGTACAAAAT
>JAQFZZ010001630.1:0-10554 GCA_034696405.1 Isotoma caerulea
TTCTCAATCTTGAAATGTACATATACTGATCTGAATCACCTGAGAATGGAATGGGAAAAATATGAAACCCTTGAGGGAAGATGGACTTTGTAGCATCATCAGGTATGGATGGGATCAAACATCCTAATTTTGGTGTCCTCCCTCGCGAAAGAACCATTCGTACTAATGGAGCTTTCTAAACATTTAAAAGCAGGAATTAGATTATTAGATATTAGATAAACAAAAATCGCACGAAATCTATCTATAGTTAGAAAACTAACCTCCAGCGCATGACATCGTTTTAAAAGCGCAGTAAACATCTCTTTACTTCCAGAAATTCGTTCATCATCTGGATACAGAAAATACCCAGGTGAGCGATACCAAGAAAAATGGTCGAAATTTGCCATATTGAGAAATCCCAGCAATTTTATCCCAGGTTCATGAACATACTTAATGTCTTTCACTTCCTGAGCTGTAAATAAAGCTGTTTCTCCTTGTACCTGAACGAATTTTCGTTCCTCTGATTTTAAGATAGGCATTCCTGAGTCCTAAATAAAAACAGAAGTTGTCAAGTTACTACTCAGCTGCTGCTGCTGGACTAGATAACGAATGATAATGACTAAATAAACTGAATCTTCGGTCTCGCCGCGACCTGGGAATTTTTTTTCGTAGTATAAATTTTTTTTCTGCATGGATGAAAATTTTGAAATAGGAAATGCGACGTGGGAATTTCCAAGATTTTCGACCAACGAATAAACTTAAATATATGTTAATTCTTTCTACAACTTTACGTACAGAGCGGAATACATTGACGCTGCGCTCCACAACTTCATTATTTCGTCTATTAATGCTCACATATTTAGGCTTCTGTGCAGGCCTGAAACAAAATTAAAAAGGAATGTATACTATTTTGATACTATACTGCGTACAAACTACGCAAAAATTTTTTTATGTCGACAAGACTCACCTTACGAACGAGTAATAGCCAATTCCGATTTTCATCCCAGGGGCAATTTCCAATGTTGAACGACTAATTGGTCGCTTCAGCCTCTGCTTCATTCTCACAACTTTCATCAACGAATCCAAATCTTTTGAGTATATTATAGATGATTCATCTTCGATCAAATTCTGTAAGGACATATATGGAATACACCATAAATATAACTCGGTACTTGCTCTATGATTGAACAATATTAAATTTATATTACGCTCTCACCGAATAAAATTTGTCAAACTGAAAGTTCTCTTTGAAGGTAACAATATTGAACTCGACTTTCCCCAAATCTTTAAATTTCTTTATCACATCCTGCTGCAAATTACGCTTTCCAGCATGGGGATTGTCTTCACAGGTAAAGTAAATCAGTTTTTTGGTGAAGGTTTGTGTTTTACTATAAAGATGAAAATAAAATCAAAAGCCTCCTCAAAACCCAAGCGTCGCGTCAGGATACAGTTCGTATCAACTTAATAAAAGCGTCATTCATCATTACCCTTCATCAAAAATTATCTTTGCAAGCCAAAACAAATCCTTCATATCGTAAGTATTTGATGATCCGATTTCATCCTGGAATCCATTTAAATCTGGAGAATTTTTCATTTCAATAAGCTGCTTGATCATATCCACTTTCACAGACGAGAGATCCTGGAGCTGATACAAATTTGGGAATGATGATGAGTTCTTTTCTTTCTCTGTGCCGATAAGAAGGATGCTGACAAGGTCCTTTGCATTGGAAACGACTTTGCTTCGCCAAATTGATTCGCAGCACTGAAATAAATCCAAAATCATGAAAATTTAGAAAAGTCAAAAGTACAACGTATGACGTAGGGATGGGAGATAAAATGTAACAAAGGGAAATTTATCTAATTTATGACAAGACACAAGATGAATTAAAAAAGTGTGAAGTGATGATTGACGCACCTTAATTGCGGCTAGGAAAGGAGTTTCCTGATTTTCTTCCCAACCTTGAAACATGGCTGGGGATGAATCAATGACAACAAGTAGCGCTGTCTTTCCAGAGAAACGCTCATCTTCCTTTTCGAATTCTTCGTCAGAGTCGTATGCATTCCACGCTGCGGCCATTTTCTACCAAACTCTCCAACTAATACAAAATTGTCCCTGTACGTAAACCCCAACCAATCTGATTTTCAAACTCAATATATGAACTAAAGAAAGACAAAAGATGAAAGATAAAACTGCTTTGTTGACATAACTCACTACTCACAACAGAGAAAACGACAGAGGTGATTTTCGCAATGAGAGGTTCCCGGCTACTTTTTGCGCTAAAACTTACTTCGTTCAAGTATTTTCTTTTTCATTCTTCATTCAAAAGAAAGTACAATGTACAAAGTAAAATGAAAAAAGAAAGTGTAAGTTTAAAACATTTTTTTTACATTCAACATTTCATTTTCACATTTTGCACCACCCGCACCCAATTCACAATTAGGTACATTCAATTCTATTTCTAAAGCATAAAATTGAAATTGAATACCATTTATCAAAGTCAAAAATATTAAAAGATTGATGAGTGTGGAGTGTTGCTGTTCACAGTTTTTTGTCAAATTCTCATCCATCTCAACAATTTCAAATTTACTTCACAATTTAATCACTTATTACGTAACAGACGTGAGGTATCCGGTTCCGGTGATGACAGGTGACCAGTTGCAGATTATTAGGGATTTCAAATCGAGAATATTTTCACAGATCACATTGCATATGATATGACTGAAAGATGCGACATGATCTATAATCATTAACCTGCCTGTCGGGTGCGAGAGGCTGACTGCGCTGTGTGCTGTGTACTGGAATCTGGATTAACAATGGAAATTGAAAAGCCTTTCAAATGTATTGTTTGTAATTCAGTAAGTTCAAACAAGTGTACTGTTGCAACGTTTGACTAATGAATAATCAATAATTGTGAATTGGGAAACGAAATGTTTAGTTGAATTTAATATTTTAATTTGCAGCAATTTACCAATGAAGATCATCTTCAAGTGCACAAAAAACGTCACGAAATGTCCCTGAATCTGAGCAAGTCAGGAAGCCAACAATCTCAGACTGCCTTAGAAGGGTTTGTGGACGAGACGCCAACTCCGACAAGATTTTTCAGAAACTGTGAAGAAGTTGGTTTATTTCAAGATCTTCAACATGTCAACCCTTTTGATGAACAGTTTTCCAAAGCTGCAAGCGCTACACCATCTGCGGGTGGCGAACCTTTTGATTTTAGTCTCGCTATGTCGTCGTCTTCGATCTCAATATCTGCAGCTTCTGCAGTATCTGCTTCTAGTAGTTCGTCTTCAAATGCTAACTCTGGAAACAACAATAACAAGCGACGATATTCTGATCAAGATACTCTAAATACGCCTCAAGTCTTTGGGTACGTTATGAATGCAACAAATTCTACAACAACTAATACATGTTCGACAACTTCAATCCTTACTCCTATGCCACCATCGTCTTCATTGACTTTAGATGATAAAAAACCATCGGATTCGAAAAATGTTGATGAAAAACCTTTTGTCGAAAAGTCAAGCAATTTCAAAGTTATTAAATCGCAATTCGCAAAATCTGCTTCATCTCCAAAGAATTCTAACACTGTTATTTCTCCTAGTCCTGCCAAATCCAAAACAACCTTAAGGCTTAACTTATCCCCTATAACTCCAGTTCTTTATCAAGAACAAATACATGCAGATTCATCAAATACAAAGGGAAAAAGTACACCTGAGCCTGAAAAAAAGGCTGAAATGCTTGAAAGAAACAGGGCTGCTGCTTCTAGATCCAGACAGCGACGGGTTAGAGAAAGTGCTCTACTTTTAGGCTTTTAATAGACGTAATTAAAAAGTAAAAATGCATAATTGAAAATTGTATTCTGGTTCCTTTCAGAAACAATGGGTGTCTAGCTTGGAATCGAAGTGTCAAACACTTGAATCGTTGCTGGCACAAGCAAGAGCGGAAATAGTGAAACAGCAGACTGAAAATCAAATATTGAGAAACGAACTTTCAAGGCATGTGAGCTGTGATGTTTCCATTCGTGGGGATGGAATTGTGGTGCAGCCACCACAAGGTCAACAAATTCAAATTCTAGTCCGACAAAAACAACCACAGCCGAATATACTGAGACAAGTTTCACAACCAGTAGTAGTTACCAGCGCTGCTTTTGTCATCGGGTCTAATTGCGAGGCAGCGTCTACAACTTTCAATTCTTCAGCTTCACCTGTTGTAGTACCTCGGATGAAGGCTAAGCGTGGTCGACCTCGCAAAGGTCAAGAACGTCGGATCGGTTTGTTAGGTCAGTTAAATGTACCTTTTTCGACTTCGACGGCTTCCATTTTACCAGAGGTTCCAGTAAAGATTCAAATTATCCCTATAACTAGAAGCACAAGTGATGGATCTGCATAATTTAATTTAATATAGATTACTCAATTATGATATAGTTGTAAATTTCACTATTGTGCCATGTAATCAAAACAAATGCCCGAAACAAACTCGCTTGAACCTCCCCAATGTGACTCTCCACAGTTTTGAAATGATTCTCAGATTTTTAATCACTGGCCACGATAATGGGGTTTTGTATATAGTATAACTGTTATACTATGACTTCATTGAATTTTCCCCTACAATTATTTCTAATTCCAAGTTGTAGTTTTTATTTCCGGTCCGAATGTTGAATAATTCTATGTATTGAAGATTTGTTCATTCATTGTTACTAGTTATCATCATGACATTGTTATCTTACTGACTATGCATTATTGTTGGTATTATTATTATGAAATGACGGACCACAACAGAGACTGATTTAAGTGCAAAATTAAATATATGAAGTCAACTTTATATCAATATCAAATCCTTTGAAAATCTTATTTCACATAATGCAAAATTGAAAATATTAAATATAACATAGTATAATATAATTATGTCAAAAGAGATATTTCATACACCTTTAAAAGGTGATCAGATCCTGCTGATGTTAATTGGAATTTTTCTTTAGGGTTAAACTTTATTCTTTTGATAGTTTCATGATGAGCCATACTGCAAATACAAAAGTGATCATAGCATAAATCACATAAATCTTGCCTACATCTTTGAAGGCATGCGAAATTATAGATATTATAACAAAATACAAAATATAGTACCTATTATCCAAACTCAGCAACGGGATGAGCTTTTTCTCCACTGCATCGGCCTGATACTGATAAAAATGCATTTTGCCAGATTCAAAGCCTACTGCAATTATACCATCTGGGTTTACAGCAGCAGAAGATACTGAAGAATCGAAAGTCTCTGTCCCATCAATTTCATACTTATCACTGAAAGATAAAGTAAAATCATCAGCATTCGATCATACTCAAAGAGTCTACATGGACAAGAAAAAGGTAACCCTACCCATTTTGCCTCCATACAGCTAATTTCTTATCCCGGGCTCCAGTCACAAAATAATTCCCATCAGGCGCCCACGTTCCCACCCATAACGCTCTAGTATGAAGATTTCCAGAGTCTAAAACCTCCATCGTAAAGTCACCCGTATCCTTTTTGAAAACATTCCATACTGTCCATGTCCGATCTCTTGATACTGACAGTAGACGTTTACCGTTTGGGCTGAATTCCATTCCTGTTACATTTAACTTATGATATGGGAATTCTCCTAGATTCTTCCATCGATCAGCACACCTTGTAATTAAATAAATTCACTTGATAAATAAAACGGTTCAGTTAGTTACAATCTTACGCTATACACTATTTATTATTATTTACCACAGAATTATTGCCGCAAATTGAGGTTTAGTAGCTTGTGAGGCACTTGCTACAAGAGCGTCAACAGGAGAGGTAGCAATACATGCAATTTCATATACGTGTCCGTAAAGTTTAGAAACTTCTAACCACAGAGTTTGCGAACGTAAGAAGTCTTCGTCCAATCTTGTTTCAATAGGCTGATCTAGGACATCAGCAACATTTTGTTCTGAAGATTCAGACTGATTAGACAGACCCAGGGCTGGTAAAAACGCTGCCTTTGCGGCTGTTAGAAATTAAAACAGTAAGATTTCTAATTAAGTCTTGCAAGATTCGATTAAAACATCGGGATTTTTTAAAGTATCACAAAAACAAACCATCTTTCTTGTCAATAAAAATTTCACTAGCATCTTCTAAATTTTTATAAAATACTTCAGTGGGTTGGAAAGCTCTCAAAATTTTCTCCTCGGCTCCACTAACAATTTTATCTCCCACAATCCTACATGCAAACAAGTTATGACCGTGAATCTGCGGCCTTGTAATTTCATGCCAGCGGTTAAATCCCCATGGAGCGTGGACTCTTGTAGTCTGATCCTCACTGGTACTAACAACAAAATGTCCAGCGGGGTCATAATCCATGTCTGAAATAGGACCAAAATGACCAGTGACACTTGGTCGCAACTCCCATTGATCCTAAATTAAACACTTCATTTGAAAATAGCTGCTATTCGTGAGGCCGAAATGCAAGCAAAGCTATGGAAATTTTCTCACCTCCTGTTGCGTCCATATTTGAATAGCTCCTTGAAATCCAGAACTAATTACTGTTTTCTCATTAAACTTTGCTCCAAATCCACCAGGAGTCATTCCACCAGTTACACCGAATCTAGATTTTTCATCCCATAGATCACCAGCGTTTTTCCATATAATTATAGATTGGTCACTTGAGCAAGATAACAGTTCACCTATAAGATAAAATACACATTCATGATTCGATTACATTCAATTATGCCAAGAGAAACAAAATTGCAAAATACTTTTTCTTAAAGTACCTTTAGATGTCCAATTCAATGAGTTTATCCAACCTTCATGGCCAATTATCATGGAATCAAAAATAACACAGTGATCCTTGAACTGATGAACTTGGAATTCAAAATTACTCTGATCCGCAATCGACTTCGTAAATCTCCATACTGCAATAAAAGAATCTTGACCTCCTGAAGCCATTAGCGTATCTCCATTTTCTGTAGAGAAAATTATCACAATTCATCACATACAATAGTTTTGCCTTTTCTCCTTCAATTAAGACATTCTGCTGACCCTTATTTACTAACCAAGGGTGACGAAGTCAATGCATCTAACCCAATCTTCATGTTTACTTAACGTCGTTACAGGAACAAGGAGAGTATTGACGTCTTGGATCATTTTAAGATCCTTTAATTCATACAAGACAACCGCTCCAGAGTCCATCCCAACAGCAAGTGCTATATTTTCAGTTGAAAAAGCGTGGAAAACTAAGTCCAAAGACAGTGACTTCTTCAGAAAAATTTCTTGTGCAAGTTTCATTTTTGACTCTAGACAAATAGACATTTATAATGTGTAATACTAGTTATTCCAAATCGTTTAGCTGCTGTGACAAATTTCATTAGATAAGATAGATATATAGGTACAAATACCTGCAGTGTCAATGGTATAAACAACAATTTGAGACTCTGAGGTGATGCATCCCAAAACAAACTTTTCATCTGCTGTTTGGATTCCATCACAAACCGTTATAGAAACATCCTTAATTTCTTGAACGGCTTGGGGAGAATATGTAACTTGAGAAGCGTCTTCTGTATTTGTTGTACACTTCCATAGAATCAATCCTCCACCGGAACAACAGGTAACAGCATAATCGTATTTGCTTTTTCTAGGTTTATAAAACAATCATTTTCAATGATAAAATCTATATAAATATAGTATTAATTATGGATATCCATATCCATATAATTTATTTTAACCTATAATTTGAACATACATGTTCCGAACAAATCGGACGCAGTTTATTCGGCCTTTGTGCGCTACCAAGGTTTTTTCTACTTTTTCTTCCTGTTATAAAAGTGAAACATACAGCATGAACATTTAATTATATGATATGTAACTCTTTAACATCAGTTTTTTGTGCTTACCTGAAGATTGTAAATAGCTAGAGCCTTATTAGCTCCGAATAGTACAAATCTGTCTGCCAAATCCATACAATTGTAAGTTCTGTTGCAGGCTGCCGAAATGTATTCCACGTTAACTTCCATTTTTACGCCTCCTTTAACTGCTAACCTACTTATGCTTTGAAGTTCCAAGTTCCAACTTCAATCTGCCTGATAACAATCCTGCCACCTGGAATTTCTGGACCTGTGACCTGGAAGGGTGAAGGGAATTGGTTAAATTATAAATACAAAATATTATTACTAATTTTTATAACTTAAAGCCACGATCCACGATCCATCAACCGCTAACATCTAACGCTTAAAAAACGTATAATACATATTATGTATATTGATATTTAGATAAGAGAGGTAAGGAAAGGGAATAAAGTTCATGCCTTACAAAGTTTGACGTTTATAAAGTCTGAAGTCAAACAGAAAAGTAAGTTTGTTTAGTGTGAAGTTTGCTTATTTTTTTCTTTAAAACCTTGGAAAATACGACAAGAGTAAAAATATGAAATACTAATGGAACGACAAGTCAAACAGGCACAAGTAATAAAATACAATGAAATATATTTTAATACATAATAGATATAAAAATAAAAACTGAAAACAAACTTTTCAGAAATGTTGAATGTTCTATTTATGATCTCCGCAAGCAAGAACGTGTTATTTTTAAAGAATGCAAAGACCGCTTTGTCATATCTTGGAGATTTTTTAATGCTTTCCCTACCCTTCATTCCACTCAATTTGCACAGAGTGGGTAACGTGATACACAGAATACGAAATCGGATGGAAAAAGCACTAACTTTCTTTCGGCATCCAATCCAACCCGAGTTCCAGTAAATAGAGAAAATTATCCATTCATACGCCGATACGCCTGAATAACAGTCAACAGTTTTGACGAAACATAGGACACTGACACTGGCAACGAGATAACTGCACTAACTGCAGTGAAGTGAAAGGTATCCGATCCGGGCAATCACCACGTCAAAGCACAAAGAGTCAGCATCGTTCATGGGGATTGGTTTGCAACGGCAAAAATATAAAAACATTTTCTCTATCATCAATAGATAGGAGCTGGACGTCCAGTTGAAAGAAACCTAAAACAACGATGTCATATCTTCAGTTTATAGTTACATTTTGCTTGGTAAGTACACTTGAAATGTTTGTGTTAAAAGGTCAGTTCTTAAGTGCGTTAAGTAGCGAAAGTGCTTTATATGTTGTAGGGGAAGGAACCCGTGTTGTGTTGTCGAAGACTTAACTCTTGCTAACAAAGTAATTATGCTTATTATAATAGGTAGTGAAATTGTAATTGTATTATTTTGCCAGACAGTCAACAGTAGCTGAAACTTATGTTTCATCGCTGATCTCTAAAAGTTAATTGATGAGAGGAGTTAAAAGTCTTGATAACGTTGTGATTTGTAACTTTGTTTACATCTGTCTGTAGTGTATTCTGCAAGAATGGAAACAGAAACCAGAAGCAAAATGAATATCCTTATGCATTATACGCCATAATTTCCAGACTTCAGTCGCTGCAATTATTCTAATCGAAATTTTTGGATTCGATAGTACCAGTTATCTGTGGAGAAATGTAAACGAGGACTGGTACGTGATTTTATTACTTACAAATGAAAACTAGCTGCTAGGATTATTAACTAATTATGTGTAATTCCAGTTTGATTCCCTGCTAAGGCTGTCCTTCCCTCTCATCAAATTCAGTGTCTTTGTAACACCTCTATTAGTTCCATCGTTTATTAAATTACCAGCGAAAGAATAAAAAAGAGTATGCTAACTAGTTTGAGATAGGTAATATTTTGTATTTATATGATAGAGTATTAAAGCTTAATTGGAATGCTACTAACTGAATGTATCTAACTGAAACTGAAAGTTGAAGTTTGAACTTTGAAGTATTTTGTTTTTTATTTCATTTCATTTTCTATCCGGCACTCCGTTCGTCACCTATCTTCTGAGTTAACGCTTCATTTAAATTTGTTCATTTAATTATTGTTTCTTCGGTTCAAGATAGTTTTTTTGGTTACATAAGTATTACACTTCATTCAACCTTCAACTTACTTGTTGTAAGTAGTTTTTTAATTTTCCTTTTTGTATTTTTACAGTCTTCAGTCTAGTCTTATCGCCGGCAGCCGTGAAATCAATGCTGTCAACTGTCGTCTCGTTTGGAGCAAGATCGGATAATTAGTTGTGGTAAGCCGCTATTACAGACGAACGGACTTCTTAGATTTTACCGAAATCGTAAAAACATAAATTCTCAGCTTAAGTGGAGTTTTGTACGTATGTTGCTAATGTTGCATGATTATGAAAAACAAATGGCTAGGTTATTGAGATTTTGCATTTGTAAAATTTTGCTAGTTTTCCCTTTCACACGTAAAATGAAATCAAAGTCATTTGTAACTTGTAACCTATGTGTATCTAATGTCTCAACTCCAGGCATCTATCCAATCTAAGTCTCAAGTTCCCAAAATTAAAATTTCAAGGTTGGAGGACGGCTGAACCAAAAAGAAGGGAATGAAAAGGGTCTTCTTCGACTCGGGGTTTATACTCCAAACTCTTTTAGGTAGTAGTGCTCCTCTAGTGCAATTGCTTTGCTTGGTGCTTTATGAAAGGAATCCAATATTTATTTCTTCAGAAGAAACCGAAAAGTGAGCTCAT
>JAQFZZ010001631.1:0-10551 GCA_034696405.1 Isotoma caerulea
TTTGTAAAAATGTAGTGAACGTAGGCTTAATAAATTATCCAACAATTGTTTACTACTGGAAAAAGGATGTAAAAGTATTTTTGAAACTTCTGCTGAAATATAAATTTTGTGTGTGCTAGATACTTAAGCTTCATACATTTTCTTTGCGAAAAATATTATCGAGAGAGCAACGAACTGATTGATTTTTGAATGTTTTTACTAATCTTTTTAGGCATAAACATATATTATCTTCTATATGTCAAAAAAATCAAGTATTGTACTAATTCAGGGTAAAACAATTACTTCATCATCGTCTGCACTCAAATAAATAATAGGTAATAAGCTAAAAACCAAGATAATTAAAATAAATACTACAAGACCGGCTGCAATAATGGGAAGAGAAAAACTTGTGCGCTTGTTGTACCATTGAAATTCCTAATTTTGAAATTAAATAAAAAACATTGCAAAATATTAAAATATCGCAACATTTCTATCTAATGCAATGTAATGGAAATAACAATGACAATTAAACTCACAATGAAGAATAAAACCCCAAGAATCAAAGCTTTAAGTTTTACGTCCATTCCTGGAGGAAAGTTGGCTCCTGTCGTTTCAGTATCCAAGTACTGATTTCCAAGATGCGAAATTTTCCAGTTTTTACTTATTGATCCGATTTCTTGGCTAGAGGCTGGAAGTTGGATTGAAAAGTCGTCATAACCTTTAGGGCAACACCGATTTCCTTTCACTTCAATTGCTTTCTCTCCTTTATTATCACGAAGATCGTAATCAGCTTTAAGCAATCGTCGCGTTGCAATAGTTCCGATGAGTTCACCATTAGCAAGGACAACTTTTACTGGCTGTAATTTCGGATAGAGAAATTTTAATAAACTTATAATTGAATTACAATTAGGTAAATTATTCAGTTTTCAATTACCGTAAAATTTTTGTGCAGTATACACAATGGTCCAAGTATCTCCATCACTTTCTTTCCATTCATGTTATATAAATCAACATAGAAAGATTTTTTAGAAAAAATAATAAATCGAGAGCAGCACACTGAATTCTGTCCAGCGTAAAGAACCCTATCTCCGCAGCCTGATAAAACTTCAAATCTAGACGCTGCAGTGTATCCCCCTAATTTTTAAAAAGTTTAATTTATGAAAATGCATAGCCAAGACAAAATCTAAAAGGAAGTTGAATAGAATAAAAATTTACCTTGGAAGGTATGGGATGGGTTTAAATAGAAGATGTCTTCATCTATGAGCGATTCCAAACCAATGGGACATTCTAACAACGCTGTTCCTACAAATTAAGTATTAAAACATTTTTCTAGTACATTTATAATATGATTTAGCCATTTTTGATTTGAGATGGAGAAAATTTTCTTACGGATACTTTCATTCTTAAAAAGGAAATTCGTATTGGGTTTGTTAAATTCATCTTCACTTTTCAATCCTGATCTAAAACAGAATTTTAAAATTTTATATTGATTTTTGATAAGATTCGTTTGTGATAATCAGTAACCCTTAGGGCCCTTACGAGTTAGCATTGTTGTCTTTTGAAACAGCAAGACCTTGGTCATAATGTCCATCATCGTCCATGAATAAATCAATAATATGAGTATTATAAGTATCATGAGCTTTATTGGAATGCAGTTGGAATGGGTGAGATTTATTGTGTTGTCCAGAATGATCAGGATAATGAACAATTTTGGGATGTCCAAGCTCTGTTTGCTTAGGATGTCCATGAAAAAGATGTAACTGATGATGGCCAGGTGAAGGATGATCATGCAATGGATATGTATCGCGTTTGCTCTGACGGGGTTGTTCAGAAGTGGCAATTGAAGTTAGATCTGTATCGCTTGTAGCAGCAGTTGTTGCGATGCTTTCTTGGGAAAGTTTTGGATGAAGTTCATTTTTGTAAGAGGAATGATGTCCAGGTGATAAATTAAGACTATAAGACCCTTTGTGATGTCCCTTAGGGTCTCCTGATTTCTTTTTTGCCCCTGTGAAATGTGATGTTGCATCTGATTTCCTTCTTGTAACTGTCCCATCTGATTTTTTGCTTGCGCTAGGCCCACTTGATTTCCTTTTTGTACCAGTTCGACTTGATTTTCTTTTTGTACCTGTCCCTTCTGATTTCTTCTTTGTACCTGTCCCATCTGATTTCTTCTTTTTACCTGTCCCATCTGATTTCTTCTTTGTACCTGTCCCATCTGATTTCTTCTTTGTACCTGTCCCATCAGATTTCTTTTTCTCACCAGTTACACCAGATTTCTTCCTTGAGCTAAAATGACTTTCTTCACTGTGGTTATTCTCGTCAGATGAAAGCATTGTTCTCACAAGATTAATAAATTGAAAATCTTTTTTAAAATCATGATTTTGATGAGCTTGTCTTGTGATACAGTTAAAAAGAACATAGGGTGCCGACATGCAGTGCTGAGAAGAGTTTCTTATTACGAAAGAAATGGTCAAAAATGAGCCTTGGGGTCTATGACGACAACTTGGGAAGTTGGAAAGTCATTCGATGTCTTCTAATGTCATGAAATACGTGCACAAAAATATGAGTTCATCTGCCTAGTCATCATTCTAGAACCAGTAAGATTTTTCAAAATAGTCGATTTTTAAATCTTTTTGAATTGAAGTAAATCATGTGTACAAAGAAAGAAATCGAAGCATTGGATAAGCTTTTAGACGACACAGAAGAAGACGATGGGTCAAGCTGGAAAGCTGCTTTTAAACCAAAAGCAAGACAAATTCGAGAGACTAATTTGATAGATCTTGATGTGGAATCAAGTTTCAAAGAAAAACAAGATTATACTCACGGTCACGGTACATGCTATGATATAATGAATCCTTATAGAATTCTCGTCGCAAAATACACTAATGATGCTTTGTACTATTTTAGATCAAGCTATTTTTGAATATCATGACGAATGCAGTAAAGTAAAAGCAGTTAAATCTCATTCTGGCAGTATTAAAGGTTACCAAAATGTCGACGGTAACATTCGCATACCTTCCAAATATTCTGAACCGACACAAGAGGAAAATGTATTTAGAACAGATTTAACGACACCAATTACTGAGGAAGAAATGCTCTCTCAGGAATCCCTCGGGACCATTAGTCCACTTCTGGAAAAATTACCAAGCCTCTTTTTGGAAGAAGCAGAGGATGAATCGATGATGACTGATTTTGAAACCGTGGAAGAAATGCCCTTGAATTCAAAATCACCAATACAAATGAAAGCAGTTGATAGCTACACAAGCGTATCAAGTCAAGAGCAAACGCCGGAAAGGGCTAATAGTGCATCGGACAGTTTGAGGACCACAAGTTCGAAAAGTTCCTTTGGAGGCTTTTTGAAAACTGTTCGAAGCCAACTTTCATTGACAAAAATAAAAAAGAAGAGAGATAAAGGTGAAAATGACTCACTTTTAAACAAAAAATTTCCGAAGGGATATCCTGTGCAACCTAAATTAATACAGAAGAGACTCTCATCGGAAAGTCTTGACAATGAACCTTCAAGTGCATGTGTTGTGCCCTTCGGTTGGAATCCTAATCAACATACTGATCCAGCGTTTAAAGACAAAGTTAACATTGAGAAATTTAATTCCGCTATCAATAAAATATCCAGTAGTGAAGGACTCGTAAATATGCTGCCTAATTGGTAAAAAAATGTTTACAAATTACTATACAGTATTACCTTGAAAAAGGATTTAAGCTCCTAATTAAAGTACCTACTTAAATTAATTTCAGGGTATCAAATCCCGTTGTCGCAGTTGAAGACAAAGTCGAGCCTTTGGTTACAGGAATTGAAAAAGAATGTAACAATGTCATGACTAACAGTGCTTTCGAATGGCTTAAAGCTCTGGGTGAGACACGAAACGATGGAACACGAGACTTTCGAAGAATTTTTGTGTATATCAGTGGAAAAGTAAAAGTTTGATTTTTTATTGAATATTTTTGAAGTAACAATTTTTTCAAGTTTGCTTAATTCCTGTAGATTGAATTCCCCAATAGAAAAATACATTGTTTGGCATGTAGCTATCAACATAATACTTTAATAATCGGAGGTGAAGGTGGAATGCTGAAACTACTTCAAATAGAATTTTCTAATACATTTATTCGAACTGAAAACCCTGATGTAAATGACGTTGCTTATAATATCTTGACACATGAAACCTGTAAAGGGCACAAGTATGGGGTGGAAAATGTTGCTTGGCATTCTTCAGGGAACCGGTTTACCAGTTATGATAGCAAAGGTGATAAGTTTGAAATTCTAAGTCTACGATTTGAATTACAGTACAATAATTTTTAAGTTGTCAATGATTCAATATTGTCCAATACCTAGGAGTAATAGTAGGATGGGTAAGATCGAACGGGACTTGGCAACCTGAAATGATTCAAGATGGTAGCTCATCAAAAATTATTGGAATGGCTTGGTCTCCAATATGTTCTAAAGTGGCATTTATGTACGAAGATGCAAATGAATGTGGGGAAGATAAAAATTGTAATTTAACACAACATATAAATGGAATAAATTAATCGAAATCCAGTTTAATTCTTTTATATTCGTTTCCAGTCGGTATTGCAATAGGACTGGCTAATGGTGAACGTGTTAGCAACAAAGAGCTTGGAAATAGTGCCCCTTCCGCTCTGCGATGGATTGATGAGACGAAATATGCATTGATTATGAACAATAAGCTCACAATTAATCATTTTAATGGACTTTTAATGGTTAGGTTCAATCGATTAAAGCCTTTGTAAATAAGCAATTTTTATTTTGCATAATTTAAACTGATAAATAAATTAACATTTTAGAATAAAAGATTTCTTACTGACGAAGGTCAAGATTTAATGGATACAAACAATAAATTCGGAAGAATTATAGCATTTTTTGGAAAGCCAGAAACATCTTGGAGTGAGAGTGGGTCATTTACTTTGGCAATCATTTGGGAGTGGAACCGCATGATGTTACTGAGAAAAGTTGAAGACTACGGTTAGCTCTGATTTGATTACCTGATTTATAATTTTCTAACACATATTATTATAATAAATCACTTTTAAATTTTTCGTTTAAAATAGATCATCTGTCAGTTCGGACACACCTAAGGTCTACTTGTGCAGATTGGTCTGCAAATGGAATGTTCATTGCAATCGGAGGAACTGCGGAAGAAGCTAAAACTATGTCTCAAATTAATATATATAACTGCGTTGGCAAAGTAAGTTTATACAAAAACAATTAAAAATATATATTGTGCAATACTTAAAACACTTTCTGATTCTTTGCAAATGCAGCTCTTGTCCATCGTAAAAGTTCCGGAAGTTTCAGTATCAAGTGTATCATGGGATATTGACAGTTTACACTTGGCAATAGGTGCAAACAACCTTCTGTATTTTGGCAGCGTTCGTCCTGTCTATAAATTTGCTTCAACGGGAGCCATAATTGCATATGCGTTTTCCAAAAACGGAAGTAATTTTCTAGGGATGTGGGACACAGTTGGGAGCAAGGTTTTATAATTTGCGTTAAACTGATCATCATTTAATTAAAATAATCATGGACGTTTGAAACGCCACGGTTTTGTAGGTTACTACCCGGAAAGTTCCTGGAAAGATAGTTGACTTGAAAAGTCATGCAGAACGATTCGCATTGCTATGCCTTACCAAGTTAGGAGTTTACAGTGTTTCTGTCCTCAACAAGACCGGTTGTCCTATCGATAGTATGTGCAATTTGATTTTAGAATGGAGAATTTTTTAAATGTAATAAAAATTGTTGATGTTTGATATTAATTTTTGCAGCACTGTTAATCCTAAAAATGGAGCCTTTTGCCATTTGTTTACTAAATTCATCGCTTATCTGCCTAAGTGACAGATGCGTTTTGTTTTGGAGCTATAAGTCTTCTTACTCAAGAAAAGGAAAAGTGGACGGCTCTCAAATGCCTTGTGAATTGGGGGACACTTCCAAGAAATTTAGAACAGTTCATATTGACGATGCTGCTTCTATGATTCCGACTGTTATTGAAAAGGCTGATGATGTCACAAAGGTTTTTAAATTATTTTTTACACTCCTGTAAACACGCATGAAAATATGCAAATAAATGAATTATTTGAAAATGGTTTAGCCTTCAGTGGATCCATCCGTTTGTATGGACGGTAAGAATGATTGCCTTTGTGTGGCTAGAGCGTCAGGAAAGGTACAGGTTTATCAGTGTCCACAGGGAGGTATCATTTACAGTTTTGAAGTGGTAATTGTTACTTTCTCATTTTATTACAATAAAATTACTTCCGCTTAGATTAATTATCAGATTATGATAAGAAAACAAATATTGAATTTTAAATTTTAGGAAAACTTCAGTCCATACATTTTAATGTTCAATCCGTTGGCTGACAGAATTGCCATGCTAGATATGGATGGATGTCTTAGATTTGCAACAATTACGAATTGTAATGTGACAGAAATTAAGATAAGCAAAGCGACTACGGAAGTTTTAAACATGATGTGGGCTCAAGATATGCCATATCATTTGTGCATTTTGGAAAGAACTAAAATGTATTTACGCTGTAAATTGTAGATTTGTAATTAATGATAAATTAGCATTCGAATAACTTAATAATTTTTAAAATTGCAGTTACATACTCCGGGATAAAAAGATCGAAGAGGAGTTCTGTGATATTGGCGCTTTAGAAGGCTACCTTGTTTCATTCGAGGTACTTTAATTTATTATTATTTACAAAACTTATCAAAAACTATTCACAATTTCCTTCTATACTATTGAAACAGAATTTAGAAGTAACTCTTCTGCAACTAGACAACATACTAGAAAATCCAGAAGATCCAAATTTGAAACAGTTGACTCGAATCGACATGAAAATAATTAATAGAATGAAGAACGATTTGAAACATGGGGGAAGCGAAAAGTTGAAAAAGTTACACGAAACAGCAGAGAAAAGAAATCATCCTCGACTCTGGAAAATTCTAGGTGAAGGTGCTTTAAGATGTAATCTTTATGACGTTGCTGAAATTGCCTTTTTCAAAAGCAAAAATTATCTTGGAATGAAATTGCTCAAAAAACTTCATAACATACAGTCTTTACCTTTACGACAAGCCGAAATTGAATGCTTTTTAGAAAATTTTAGCAAAGCTGAACAATTATATCTTGAAGCTGATAGGAGGTTAGAATTTACAGTTTTTGAATAACTTAAATAATTTTACATTGTTCAACTATAATAACTCAATTGTACCAAAATATTCTTCTCTATCGCAGAGATCTTGCAGCAAAGATGTGGGAGATTCTTGGAGACACTAACAGAGCAAAGAATTGCAGCAGTGGTCACAAAACCAGATATGGAAATGGATATCATGCTATACTCAGCTCAGCTGAAAAACACTTTCTCAACGGAGAATTTCATGAGGCAATATCTTGTTATGTGGAAATCGAAGAATTTGACCGAATTCTAGAATGCTACACGATTATGGAGGACTTTGAAGGGATGTATGATTGGGTTAAGAAAGTCCCAAAAGCTGAAGATGTTCTTAAACGAATTGCCGACACCTTTGCTGCTTTTGGATTGTTTACCGAAGCAGTAAATAACCTGAAATAAATATACTTTTTGCAATACTTCAGATTTTGTAAAAGTTCATCAAATGGTTTATTTTTCAGGTTCATTGTCATTTGGCCCATGGAGAAGTTCAAACTGCTGTTACAACCGCATTAGATAATTTTCAATGGAATTTGGCCTTACAAATTTCAGAAGAATATAATCTTCCTATTGTTGCCCCAATGCTGCTTAACTATACTGGGTATTTGACAAGATTTTAAAAGATTAATAATTTCAGCTAAAATTGTTACAAAGGTGCAATAATATTATTTATCCGAAAATTTACATTTTGCTCACGTTGAATAGGCAAATGATAAAATCTGGAAACATAATGCAAGCTGTCCAGTTTCTTGAAAGATGTCAAAAATCATTTGCAGCTGGGAAACTGTTGGCAATGGTTGGGGAACATAATTTTCTTGATAATGTTCTTGATGTGTTAGGTAATTTTAAAGAAACGTCTAAAATTATTTTTACTAATTTCAGACAGCCTTAAAAGAGCTTAAAGAAAACGATCAGCCGAATATCCCCGCAATTAAGAAGCTATTCGTAATGGCTGCCATGCAATTAACAACAACAGGTAAAAAGAATCTTCGAGGTAATCCACGACGTGCGAGGACAAAGTGTACCGGAATATCTATTGAAGATGACATTGATTTACTATTTGATGAGTCCATTCCGATAGAATTTCGACCAACTATAGAAGAGATGGAATGGATGAGGAAAGCTCCCTGGAGGGGAGCTCAAGCTATTCAAAACTTCATTCTAGTCCAAAAGCTTATTCATCTAGGTCAATTTGAAAATGCTACGAAACCTGCAAACCACCTAAGGTAAGGTAGATAATGAATTTTTAACAGTTTGGTAAGTATTTACATTCATTGCAAATAAACCTTTGGAATATTTCTTATAGGACCTTTAGTGATATTCTTGGCCACGAGAGAGTAAATTGTATGATTGCCCTTGCATCTGCAAATGGGGAAAATTATTACATGTGTTCCGGAGCCTTGATGTCTTTAGAAAAATTTGACGAAGAATATAGTCACATCGCTCTGGAATTATTTCGGGAAAAGGAAATTACAAATAAAAACTGTCGAAATATTGAATGCACCAGGTATAAGTTTGATCTATTTGATGATAAGAATCATTTAAACGTTGAATGTATTTTTTCATACATTTTGTAAGGTGTAAGACACAATTGAGCGATTACCAGGCAATATGTCCAACTTGTGAACACACTTTGCCAGTTTGTGTCATATCCGGAACTATTTTAACGCATGAGGAATTTATCTGGATTTGCAGCACGTGTAAATCAACTTCGGATTCTAGGAAGGTCAATCGATTTGAATTCTGTCCAGTGTGTCATATTTCAAGGTGTGACACAAGATCTCTAGATCAGACACCTAACCCTATTAGCATAAGTATATAGATTGTTTCGCTAATTATTAGTTAAGTAAATTATGTAATTGCAAGTTTTAATGTGAATGTAGAATATTTTAAATATAGCAGTTTTATAAAAAGTTTTCGAACTACTTAGCATTGGAGTTTTATTTTTACTTGAATAACACAAAATAACATCGTAAAATATTTAGTATGATATTCATTACTTTACATTAATTAGTTACTTTGAAAGTTACAGTAATTTTTTCTCTCAAGTTTAGAAGTTACCTCTTGACAGCCATCGTTTTGGATTACTTATTAAAATCTGATTAATTTCTGCTTGAGTAAATCCTTTAAATTTCATTTTGGGAACAACATTCAAGAGAATGTGAGCATATCCGTGACCTCCAAAGTTTGCCTAAAATATTTTATTAATTGTAAGTTTTTATATTCATTTTAAAATAAGCATTACATTCAATAAGATAAAAAAATACCAGTCGGTGTTTAGTGTGCAAATCATGAGACATTGTAATTTGATGGAGATGTCCATTGTCCGCAAGCATTTTTAACTTAGCAATTCTCTGAGCATCAGATAAGAAGTCAATGGATTCTTCAATTTGATAGTACGAAATTTCCGTGCCGAAGAGGTCAAATTGCGTGAAAGTCTTCAGTTGGGCGAATTCCAAAAGCTGTTCATCATTTGTATGTATTGTCCCTGGAACACATACGATAAAGTTGTAAAACAGATATTCGTTGAGTTTAAAAATTGATTGTAAAGTGTTTGGAAAATTATTACGGTCAAGATGTGACATAACAACATCCTCTGCCTTTCCTCCAGCTTCAGTAAAAATCCGAATTATTTCAAAAGGAGACTCTGGATTACGTCCAGGGTGGAAAGTAATTGGGGCATTTACTTCTTGTTGAACATATGCTGTAGCTTGTATTACGTTCCTTTCGAAAGCTAACATAAAAATTTCAAACATATCATTTGTCTCTTTTTTTCACTAAAATTTTTTCACGATGATTTATTCGAGTTTAGCTTTCGTGTTTTGTTAAGAAATAAATATTCAGAAAAGTATACCTTCAAGCGGCCAAGAACATCCAATTTCACCAATTATGCCACATTTAATACCATCTTTATCCCCTTCTCTCAATTCTTTCAGCATAACGTCATGTATCTGTTCAACCGTAAGTTTCAAATCTGACTGAGGTTGAGAACAGGCCACATAATATCCTAATAAATTAAAGAGTTTATAAATGTAATATTTTCATACTAATATAATGTTTTCCTTTTGCATAATGTTTTTCAAATTCTAACCAGTCCCAGCGATTATATTTAAACCGCTTTGAATGCTTAACTCTCTGAGCAATTTATTATTTCGCGATATTCCATGAACAGTATTCTCCACGAGTGTTTTTCCTCCTGCCTGCTTGTACAACATAAGTTCATCCAAAATTACAGTTTTCGTATCGGCATCGTCCAATTTGCAATTGTAGGATGAACTGTACCTATTAAACATAGTTTTTAACATTAGCTATTAGCTTTACAAATGTATCTGCTTTTATCTCATAAAAAATGCCGATTTAAAATGCTCTGCTGAG
>JAQFZZ010001632.1:0-10548 GCA_034696405.1 Isotoma caerulea
TATAAAGTCAGTTCGTGTAAAGATTAATGAAGGTATCTGGATTGATTGCAATAATACAAATGGACCATTATTTGTTGCTAAATGGAACCCTTATAATTACGCACACGGAAGTCATAAGATAACAGTACGTCAATTACTGATAATACAGTTTTGCAGTATTGATTGATTTAGAGACCTGAAATACTTTAGTTGATAATTCTTTTAGGTAAGTGCAGAAGATTTTGATGGTCGAAAATCAGATGTAACTCAAACATTCGCATTGGATGGAAGTCAACTTGATTTTAGATTTCTTTCTCGAATTGCTTTGATGATTGATGCGGAAACTACGGTAAAATATTTATAAATCAATCGATCGATTTAGAGGATGCTTTCTGTCGTTTTTATGGTATTGTGCAATAAATTGTTGTTTCCATATTTAGTTATTTGGAATTTTTGCAGCATCCGTTCTTCTATCCATTTCACCACTGATTAGTATACGACTGTTGCATATTTTAGTGAAAGGTAATTTATGTGGTATATTATATATATATACAGGATATTATGGCAATCTTGTAAAACTGTTGTGTTGATACCACGATACTTGAAAATTATTTGTTTTACAGCAAATCAAATCTCATTTCCAAATATAAGACGCAAGTGGAACAGAAAAATTCTCAGGAAACTTTGGATAACCAGTGCAATCAACAAATTGTTTTTGCCTTTGACGCTTTGTCCAATGTACTTGATTGTTGGTAAGAAATATCTACATATGTATAGTAATAAATTTTCTGTACAAAAATTGAACAAAATGATTTAATTAAATGATTTGAACTGAAGGACCATGGTTTGTTGGCGAGTTAATAGACGGATATTGGGGAGTTGCTTTCGCCTGGGGAACTTTCATTGATGGAAATTTTCTTCCTGGAGCGTTTTCCTATGTTTTTCATGGATGTGTATTTGTAAGTGATAAAAAAATCAGCAATTTTAAGAATTCAAGGGAGAATGTCAATGTAATTTGTATTCATATAGGTTGTATGGTTTTACATTCCTTTTGTAATAATATTGTGTCATTGTGTGGAAAAAAGGTAATTTGAATGATGCGTAAAAGTACTAAAAATTAAAGTTACAGTTACATATATGTAATTACATTTTTTAAAAAGGTTCAAAATGACTTGCTGCAATGAACACTATTCTCAAATGTGGAACAGCGTTTGTATAATTGTCCTTATGTTCTGTCAAGCATTAATCGCACAACTACTTTATGTATTTGCTGGAACAACAGCTTTGTTTCTCGGACCACTTCAGATTTTCTCTATAAGTTTTTCCTTTGGATTAATTTTTGTGTCTGGAAGGCTAACAAAAAATGATTTTGAAGAAGCAAATGTTTACTGGAAGTATGGGAATATCGATGGTTCCCAACAACTATTCGATACTATCAGTAATCAAAACCACTCTCACGATCTTTAAAACACTAAAGCAGAAAAGTGATCTCAGGACTAGGAGACTAGGACATAGAAATGCGGCATGATTACTACACTACAATAGCAGCATAGCATACCATATACCATATCAGATCACCCATCACCCACTCCTTCAACAAATAAATAAACCCATCTAAAGTACCCAGTCAATTGCCTTTGGGAGCAAATACAATTACCAGAACTTAATTGTTGATAGTACCGAAGAGCTATGTATACATAATAAACCAAATTGTGATATTAAATATTATATTTGATGATGTGAACAACTTTCAGCCTTTTGTTTAAAAATAAAAAACGTAATACATGAAAGCACTAAAATTTAGTGACTAAATGCTTGTTTGTAGTGTAAATCGTTTTCATCTCGTCTCACGTTGTGCTTTTATTTTGATTTTATAACACGATATTTTTAATTACTTAAATACTGAGAGCTAACTGAATTTGCATGGACGTTTTACAAAATAAGTTTGTAAATTGCAAAGAAGTTCCGTAGTTTTTTTCTTTTCTACTGTCTGTCGTGTTCTCTTAATTTCAGTTATCGTCAAGCTCATAAATATGGGGCTATGCAAAACTTAAAGGTTAAATCGTCTCATTATTCTCACAATCTCACTTTGTCTTATCTCAAAACCTATGGTATATCATAAAACATTAATTTATTTACCCCAGAAGAGGTAACAGAAAAGAGATCTCTTTTATAATTCCATGGTATAACCATACAAATTGTAGATATTTTCATTAAAGGATTTTAATTTCTGTTTAGATAAAAATGCTAAAATTATTTATGGGTCACAGAAAGTATCACTGCACGTAACATATTTTAGATAGGGCATTAAAATTAAAAAACAAACTAATAAAATTGACCAAAATAGAAAGGAAAGGTGTATCCACTACACACTATAAAGATAAGCTTGTCTGCAACCATTATCTTTCAAAAGTAAATACATTTTACATGATAACATGCATTTGTGTAATTTCAATTTGAGGGCTCCCAAGACCTATAAAAATAAAAATTTTATGACTTTAGTAGTAAATATCTCGATATTCATGATGATGATCACAAAATCCAAAAGAACTCACGAGAATAGAATAGATAGAATATTCAGATTCATTCTTCATTCATAAATATGTGTTTGACATGATCTGCTGACTGAATACTTTCAGCTGGTATTGGTATTTGGTATGGTAGTAGGTGAAATGGAAAATACAACCGAAAGAGAATTATAGTGCTGGTTGGTTTGGTTGGTTGGTTCAGTCAGTAGGATACAAATTTCATTTAAAGTTTTACGTAGAATTTGTCATATTATTATTTATTTGTCGTTTTAATAAAATAGGATTGACTTACTTAGGGGTTTAATTAGTTTGACTCATCACCTCACACCTTGTTTACTTCAAGTTCAAGAGCATGAGATTTTTAACTGAGATTGAGCGCAGTATAATATGATGATTTCCTTATTCTTATTTTGTCACAAATTGTAATTTATAAATATTCATGCATATTTCAAGCAAATTTTACGAATCATTCCAATTTATATAACGATAACCAGTGGTTTCCCAATTTATCAATACAACAAAGTCTTGGAAACATTGCATTGACCGCACAAACATTGGATTGGACCTGCCTAGACCAATACTCTCACAAAATTTACAGTCTACAGATAAATGATGAGATTTTTAAAAGTCACGTCAATATCAGTTAACTCCACCAACAGTATTATAAAAACTTTCATGAGATTTACGCATAAAAGTCACAATATGCATAATTTATAGCACGGAGACCAAGTGATAATTTTTGTTCAATCAATACATTAAAATATATATCAATCAGCTACATTTTTGAAGACGTTAATGTGCAAATATCATTGATCTTTACTTTTGGTGGGATCAATAGATTGGTCGAAGGATCTTATTAGCTTTAAAGTCTTAGTTTAGATTAACATTACACATTATCGGACACGCACTGATTTGTTGTTACCAAGAAGTACTAATTTCAGAGCACAGACAGAGTAGAGACAAAAATCATCTTGTTGATAACTATTGTTGTATAGGTAGATAAGGTAGGACCCAACGATGCGATTGTCAAGAATTACAGTTTTAGTTTTAATTTGCATAATAGTTCTTTCTGTGTTCGTCGCAAAAATTTCTAATCTTATCACAATTAAATATGCGGACTTCGACTTATCGTCTGAAGATGATGATGATATCAACGATTCTAAAAACAATTTTAATAGGGTTAATAGTAGTAATAATCTGAACCCTGCATTTGTGATTGGGGATTCATCTGACCATTTGATGTGGTTTGTTCAAGTAATTTTCACAAGATTTTACTTTAAAGCTGTTTAAGTAAATGATTGGATAACATTTAAATATGTTTTTTTTCAGATATCCGACATACATATAAGTGTTTTCCATGATCCTAATCGAATAAATGAGTTTAGAGATTTTTGTAATGAAACTGTGGATGCCATTAAGCCTACTGTGGTCATTGCCTCTGGTATTTATAATTTATAATAAATATGGATAGTTTTACATTTTAAAATTAAACCTGCTATTATTTTTTTTTGCAAACAGGGGATTTAGCTGATGCCAAAGAAATGGACAATATGGGATCAAGGCAATTTCGCCAAGAATGGGTCTACTACAGTGACATTTTAAAAGAGACACGTGTTACAAACCGGACTCTGTGGCTTGATATACGAGGAAATCATGGTAAATTTAATTTAATTTACAAGTAAACTATTAGTTAACTTCGCTTATAAAAATATCAAATTAAAATCATTAGATTTCAGCATATAAACATTCTCGTCCAATTTTCAGACAACTTCAACGTGCCAGATATCAATAGACATACAAGTTATTATCACCAATTCTCGATCCAAGGAAGAAAACACAAGAAATCGTACATATATACGATAGACAAAGGAACGGAAAAATATTCATTTATTGCAGTAGATGCTTGTCTTGACCCCGGCCCAAGAAGACCTTTGAACTTTATCGGAAGGATTTTACCAGATCAATACAGGATGTTAGAACAATTCGAATTGGAGAGTCAAAAAAGTAATGCTACAATTTGGTTCGGACATTACCCAACTTCATGCACTATAGCTCCGGAGCCTGGTTTAAGAGAGTTGATGAAAAGTGGAACGGCTTATTTGTGTGGTCATCTTCACACATTGGGTGGTACTGTTCCAAACATGTATACTCTTCAGCATAGTGGATTTCTTGAATTGGAATTAGGAGATTGGAAAGAAAACCGATTGTAATATTTCTTTGGAAAATTAAGTTTCAATCGAAATTATTATCTTGATTCAAATGATATTATTTAATACAGGTTTCGAGTCGCAGCCTTTGACCATGGGTTTTTCTCTTTTGTTGACGTAGCACATGGTAAATGGCCAGTGATCCTTGTGACAAACCCAAAACATGCACTATTTGGCCTTCCCCATAAAGAAAATTCACAACTGCTCTTGAGTTCTACTCATATCAGGTAACTCATAATTTTAATATTTTTCAAAATTCAGTTTTCTGTTCTTATTAAAGCAAATTTTCTACAGAATACTTGTATTTTCTCCACATCCGTTGGAAACAGTAAGGGTGAAATTGAACAGCGAAGATTGGATAGAGTGTCAAAATAGTAAAGGCCCTTTATTTGTTGCTAAGTGGGACCCTCTAAAATATACTAGTGGACTTCATCAGCTAAGTGTAAATTATATATATTACTTTACATTTTACTGATGGTAGACATAATGTGCATAGCGTCTCACTTTTGTCTAAATTCCCTTGTACTTGATAGGTTTATGCCAGAGACCAGAACGGCCAGGCTGCCGAAATAAATCAACCGTTTGCATTAGACGGAAGTCGCTTACATTTTAGATTACTGCCTCGTATAACGCTAATGACGGATGCTACCTCGGTGGTAAGAAAGTATTTTATCTCAGAAGTAAAGTAATCAATAATCTTACAAATTATATCATCCATACATTTATTTCTTTTTAGTTTTACAGCGTTTTCGTAACTCTAGTAATGGTCGCTGTTTTACCACTAGTAGCAATTCGATTATGGCATGTCCTAGTCAAAGGTAACTAAGAGAGAGGATTAAGTAAAAAATATGAAATGAGTTTATAATTATGACATCGAAGTTAATTTTAATTTTAATAGAAAAACGAGTCGAGACACCTGACCTAAGGTCAGCAAGAGGTGGCTGGTTAATACGAAGAGTATGGATTCTGTGCACAATAAACAAGTTATTCTTCCCCTTGATAATCTACCCTATTTATTTGACCATCGGTAAGATCGGCATTTTTCTCAAATATTAATAAGAACAGTATGACGTACGCATTAAATATAATACTTTAACCACCATTAGCATATGCTTCACTTTTAAGTACTACTTATGTATTTTTTGTATTTATAAACTGTTTTAGGCCCTTGGTTTGTTGGTGAAGTAATAGATGGACATTTAGGAGCAGCATTTGCATGGGGAACTTACGTAGACGGACAAATTTTACCAGGAGCTTTCTCTTACTTCTATGGATGCGTCCAGGTCAGATAGCTGCCGATGGATGTAGTTTTAAATTTCTGAATTTTGGTAGATTGCCAAAAATTAACCAATAACTTAATTTTATTTCATTACAGCTATTTTGGTTCCACCTACCTTTTGTGATAGTTTTGAGCCATTGTGTTGATTTGAGGTGGGCAATTACTGTTATTTAATTTTTTGAAAAAATGCATCAATTTTTAAAATTGTACGTTATATCTTTAATTGCAGATTTCGATTGATTTGTCTGGAAGGAAAGTTTTGTTCATACTCCTCTCAAGTTTGGAACAACCTTCCATGTGCGGTTCTACTATTTTTTCAAGCAGTATTTGCCTACTTTTTCTACTTGGCTTATGGGACAATGGCATTGTTCTTAGGACCACTTAGGACGTGGTCTGTGATAATGGGGTTGTATTTGTGGTATTGTTCTGCCACGTTAGACCAACGAGATTTAATCGAAGCGAAATTAGTTTGGGGTGACAGGGACTGCTATAATGCTATTCATACAGTGGGTAATTCTCACGAGCTATAGAAATCAATCAGCTCAGGCAGGATCTATAAGTCATCGGTTTTGAAGGATGCCAAATATAAATGTTCCTTGAGTGGATTCTATGTAGAGACACAAGTTACTGAGAGAAAGCTCCCTCAAATAAAATTAGTCAATTTCTCGACAACTGTGATCTCGAGCTAAAAACTAAAGTACGCATGCAGTCAATTTAGCAAGCTGGTAACACTGGTAAGAAGCTATCTGAAATTAAACTGTGATTCATTTATTTAAAACTCTATTAAAAATCCAGACTGCAGAAGGTAATATAGGTACTACAAATACTACAATAGATAAATTGTTTTTGTTAAAGAATTGTGTCTTAGCAAATAGTTAAAAATAATTGTAATTAATAGTTCTATTGTTGTAGAAGTTTCTTGACCTTAAAAAATAATAGAATTTTGTGACTTGCTGCTATCAATCGGTGGCTAATTTTGTACTGTTTTTTTTACGATTGCTTTTGGACTTAGTAATAATAGTAGTTGAGCACAATTTTTATGAATCGAGATTGGACATGAGAGCAGGCTCTTTATTGAAGGTATGAGAATTACCTTTTCTAGACTTTAGTGAATAGTTTCTTGCAAGAAATATGTCTGAAGTTCATTATGTTTAGAAAAAATGAAACAAACTAATAAGTATCAACAAACCTACTTGAGAGGTCGAAATTATGTAAGCTAAACTTAATATTTATAGCATTTCGATTCTACACTGATACAAAATTAGACTTATCTTGTGATTTATCAACACTTTCGTCAGCAATTTACTTTCAACAATCTATAGGTGCTTCAAGCAAAGCGAAAAAAAATCGCTATCGTTGTTATCAACTATTAAATTATTGTGATCTTGAATTGTTACAACCTTTTAGATACCAGGAAATTAAATTATTTACTTACACACATTATAATGCATATATAATATGGTAATTGTAATTGTAATTATAATTTACCTATCTTCTTACTTCATACGTAGAGGATATGTAGTACCTGATTTGAAGAAAAAATGCAATTTCAATAGCTGAAACAAACGGACTTTAAATCGGTTGTATGATTTACAATTAATTTATAGCAAGTACAAATTAAAGTAACCCGAAATATATCGTGGTGGCTGGTATTGATCAAAATCTATCTGTAACGTAAGATTATCATTATCAAATTCTGTCTATTATTGTGCAACACGGCAAATTATATAAATAAAATTAAAAATTAAAAAAATTAAAACAGTATTTATATATGTTTATTCGTAATCCCTAAGAATTGCTTTTACGTAATTCTATTTACCGTCTTCATCTACTGGCAGGATAGGCTGAAACATTCCATACCGACTAGACAGGAGACGTTTGATATTGGCATTCACCCGGGGTAAAGATAATTCCTTTCTGACACTCTTCTGTACAGGAAGGAATGCATAATTTGAATAATTTAAATCAAAAATCGGATTTCTTTTTTTAGTTGCATTTTTATGTACCTCTATTTCATTCACAACACTGACTTCAAATCGTCCTGATATAAAGTTAGTGACCTGTCCCTTTTTTTCTGCTCCAACACGTCCCGTTCGTCCACATCTGTGAATGTAATCTGCCAGAAATGTTGGAAACTCGTAATTAATAACGTGTCCAGTCTGCAAAATTCACATTCAGGAGTCAGTTTAGGTCAATAAATAAATTATATTTTGTCGTTTGAAATATGATGTTTTCATGTGTCATATCATAATGAAACTGTACCCTGACAGTATTAATTCCTCGAGATCCCAAGTCAGAACAAATCATAACATTTACTTCACCAGTTTGGTACTTATCAAGCAATCCTTTACGAAGCATTGGTCGAGTTTCTCCGTGAATTTTCATGCAATTGATTCCATTTTCCTTAAAGAATATGTACATCCAGTCACATGTTTGAGTTTTATTACTGTAATTAAAAGTAGCAAATGCAAAACATTGATCAACTTTCGAAGTAAAACTTGTAAATGTAGGTGGATTAGTTAAATATAACGCTTACCAAAAAATCATAACTGGAATATTGTTTTTGAGATCAGATTGGACAAGATTTAATAGCTTCTCTGGCTTTGAACTTTTGTTAAGGCGGAGAAAAGTCTGCGGGACATGTGACAGGACACGGTGAAGTGCAGGAGTTGCAATTCGGTTCAGAGATTCTAACTGAGTACATATTAAAAATATTAAATTTTCACCTCTAAACATGAAACAATTTTCTTAATAGTTCAAAAATGTTTATTTACGGGAACAATATCGTCCAGGAAAGTTTCCACATTTTTGGGCATTGTTGCACTGACTAGTGTTAATTGGGTTTCTCTATCATTATTTGGGAAAAACTGAAATTATACAAAGTAGATAGATAAATAAATTACAAGTTCTTACCCTTAAGATTATAATTTTAAAAGAAGACTTACAGGGAACTTTTTCAAAAAAGCTAGTACATCTTCAGAGAAACTGTCATCCAGAAGCGTGTCAGCCTCATCAAGTACCACATGCTGAACGCTTCTTGTGTTATATACTCCAGCCGAAGTTAAAATAGATACAACATTTATTGTAGAAATTAACAGATCTACTTCGCTAGCCGGAGGACTACTCATTTTGGAAGCTAAATTTCCCCCTTGCAACAATGTTACTTTTATTCCCATATCTTCAGTCAATTTTGTTGCGACATACTGTGAATCAAAAGTAAATTATAAACTTCAATGTTTAACTATATGGTTTTTTAAAACTATTCTACTAATTTGTATGGTTTGAAATGGTTCTCGTTTGATGTCTTTGTTCTGGTTATTAGTAACTTACATATATCTGATCCGCCAACTCTCGACTCGGTACAAGTACAATAGAAAATGGCTGATTGACACCTCTTTTCCTACGTCCACGCTTCTCCAACAATATTTTTTGCACCACCGGTATTAGATATGCTAAAGTCTTTCCACATCCAGTTTCGGCGGCTACAACATTGTTACTACCCTTTAAAATTTCAGGAATAGCGATTTCCTGAAAATTGATAATGTTTGTTAATATTTTGCGTTATTCCAACTAGGAAAAAACGTACTCACTTGATTTATACTTTATAATGCATGACTAACCTGGACAGTGGTTGGTTTTATCGCTTTGTTTTCTTGAAGAACTTTTACTATATCCGGTGTGACACCAAGGCCTTCGAAAGTTGCTTCAGACCCTTCTAAAAAACCATGGGTTGGCTACAACATAATTATAATTAAAGAGGTGAACTGTTAAAATCAACTAGTCATGCCCTTTGCTTTGGCCAGTAGTTTCTGAGGTACCTATTACACTAAACATAATTTATAACGAAATCTTACCGACTGAGAAACAGGACGAATTGTAAACCAATCTCCTACTGCTTTTTTATGAGTCCAGCCCTTAGAAGCCAAAGGAATTTCGCTGTGCCTGCCATAAGTTTGACCAACGAAGTGATTTAGTTCCGGGTGTTTGCAATGAATCAAAGGGTCCTATGCACAAAAGCATTAATTTTTAAAATAAAAATGGTAACAATTTAAACAGAAATGTATCGATTGAGTCGACTTACGGTTCGACGTCCTCGCCGAGAAGCTTCAATGATCTTAAGTCTTTGATGACCTTTGGTACTTTCTCGTATAATCTTCTTTTCCAGCCTTTGCCTTAGATGTAAGGGGACGGTTATAACATGATCATGATGATCTGTGTCTATGGTTGGTTCATCATCTGAGTGTTTTACTCTTCGATTCGTAGTAAATCCTCTAGATCCTTGAATTTGTACTTCAAACGTTATTGAACGCTTTGGCAGTATACCTGGTGATGAGTTGCTGAATAAATTGCAGCATCTAGACTGACCCGAGTGGTTTCGTGCTACATTAGGACACACGAACGGATTGTTGGCACAGGCGATTGATGAATAAACCTCACAATGACAATCTTGCTTTATCGATTGCAATATCCTTGGAACTGGTATTGATCGGAATGGTTTTAAAAGCAGCATTTTTAATATTGTATAAAGTTTCCAATTCCAAAATGTAGAAAGAGA
>JAQFZZ010001633.1:0-10543 GCA_034696405.1 Isotoma caerulea
TCGTATCGTTAACTATGTAAGTCAATTGTTTTTGTCATCGCCATAATAAGTAAGTGAACAGTTAGTTATAAGTATTAATTATGTAATTCTCTATAAATAAATAATCGTGTCATTTTGATATATATTCGTCTCATCCAATAAAGTAATCCTAATCCTTTTTGACTTGACTTGAAATTAATCATATCATAAGTTTAAGAATAGTAAGAATTAAGAATGCGATTTGGTTTTTAGTAGCGATGATCATCATGATGTATATCATTTGTCAAAAAAAACAAGTATGAACATTTTTACAATTACATTCAGAAGTTTGAGAAATTATAGCTAAATTGTTTGAATTCCGGAATAAAAACTTCCCTAAAAATCCGAAAAAATAAATAGCATTGATGCATTCTTCTGTGTATGACAAGAAGTCTCACATTTTTCCTTCACTCAAATGCAAGGGAAGCCAATGAAGTTAGATTATGTTATGAATAGAGCGAAAATCATATTGACCCATGCTGGCTAATCTATCATTCTTCCGCATGTGTTGTACACTCTCAACATAATACTTTTTTTTCATTTTTAATTAAAACATTTAATCAATCAATTAAAAACTTCTGAATTTTTCGTAGTAAATTTCCATTATTGTGTAGAAAGATGTTAGAAGAATTTGTGAAACTTGGCAGTGATGACAGTGACGTTTGTCGTGCTGCTGCTAAACATATTGTTTCTCATGTGTCTCTGGTAAGTTAATTAATTCATAATTGCTTATGAAATGTACAGGTGAAAGGTGCTTTTATTTTGAAATTTTAACTGTCTGTACAATGTACACTGTAAAGTTATATGTTTCTAAAGTTTGTTTCAATGTTTTGCTGATTGTTGTTAATAATAATCCAAAAAATTGGATGTTAAAACATAAAAGTTTCAAAACTATAATAATTTGCCTTGTAGAATGTTGGGGAGATGGAATACGCAACAAAGCGATTAATCATGGGATTAGAATCAAGTAAAATACCCACAAGAACCGGAAGTTACTCCACCCTTGCTGTATTATTGGGACTTGATAAACTGAAACCGGCACAATTGAGGGAGTTGGTGCAAAGGGTTCTTGTCACTAATCAGGAGACAACAACCAAGGTTGAATTGAATTATTGAATGCATTATTAATCGCAAAAGTATGAAGTATAAAACGGACAATATCACTAATCATATGAATTATCTTGTAGGAAAGGCGACTGGTATATATAGCCCGTATTCTTGCGTCTGGTGTAATTCTTAGAACCGTTCCTGTCTCCAACTTAATAAAAGAAGATGACCTTCTTAAAGATATTATGACCGATATGGTTGAAATGGGCCAGAAGAGGTCTACTTTACTTAAATTAGCAACTCCCTTTATATGTCATGTTCTAAATGATAAGGATCTGACACAAGAAGTATTTGATTCAACCGTGTGGCCTTGTTTAGTACCTTTGTTTTCGAAAGTTGAAGTGAAGCCTGAAGAAGGGATTGAGGTGGAGGAAAAAGATGACGAAAAGGATCACGGCTTATGTGCTTTGCATATTGCATTGACCTGCTATCAGAAAGGGTTGAAAACAGATTTTGAGTTCGTGAATGATATTGACCATGTTGTTCGAATTTTGCTGGTAAGTTTGATATAATTTAAATGTAAATCTTAATTAAATGCCAATCTTAATTTTTACGATTTTGTGTCTTCAGTCGGAACGAGTTACGAACATAGAGGAAATCGTGGAACTGGTAGTGAAACATGTTAAGAAGACCGAATCGGCCGAAACATTCTGGACAACATTGATATCACAGATCAAATCTACACATTTTGAAACAGTTTGTATCTGTGTGGAAAAATCAGTTGAAGCAGGCATTTCACATGATATTATCGCCAAAGAAGAAATCGTAGTTCCTTTGCTGGGTGTCTTTTTAAATGATGAAGCCCCTCAACAACATGCTAAAGCTATATCGGCATTAAATTATCTACTAAAATGGGAGGAATCAAAGGAAACCGGAATGGGGAAGAAGCAACGGAAGTCTGTGCTAAAGGTTTTATTTGGAGGAAAACCCAACTTGCTACACGAATACAAGGTGCTGCTTCGAATCCTGAACCCTTTCCTGACGAAGACGTGTACAGAAAAAGATTTAACTGTGCTGACTTCTATTGTTGAAAAACATCTAGAAGCTAAGACTGGATTGAGTGTTCGTATGGCTATTGTTTATTTACGATTCTTGGCACGAATCGCTCAAGTAAATAAAGCTTCAGACGAGATGATTGTAGATATTGGAAAACGACTCTTAAAAATTGGATTTGGAGTTGAAAAACTGGATTTTAGTAAAGAAGATGAAGAAGCAGATGAAAAGAATGAAGATGAAATTGTTGATGAAGAAACGGAGCTCCTTGTCAAGAAAACTGGCCTGGAAGCTCTCCAGTCAATTCTTGCAAATGTCTATAATGCTACATTCCTTGAGCAGATTTTTGATTTTGTGCTGGAAGAACTAGAAGGATTTACCGAGGATGCTGAAGTGAAGACAACAATCAAAAAAATTGGCAAGCTGAGGGCGAAAATGGAAGACCCTCATTTGCGTTATTTACTTGGAGCCTATGCGTTGCGCCTCCTAATTGAACAAGATAATGTTCTTGGAGAAGCTAAGATAGCTGTTGAGGTAGGTATTTAAAACATTATATCGTACGTGTTGCAAAATTAATAAAAATATACCTAACTAATTCATTATTACTTGAAATAATAATATTTAATATTTCAGGAGCTATTGACGATTGCAAAGGACAAATCGGTGTTAAAAAATCCTGCCGCTCTCCCAGTTGAAATTGTAAAATTTATTTTAAATTCAGCTAGCAAAGAAGCTCAACCACCATTCGATTACGAGACACTCTTTTCTCGTCTTGTAATTGAAGAAAAGATTACGGAAGAAGCAATTCAAGCTTTTGCAGATGCAATTGATGTTGAGGTTGATGATTTAGCTGCAATTGACGAAGATTCTGAAGAGGACTCTTCTGATGAAGACGATGAGGATATGGAAGCAAAAAGTCAAGATGAAGATGAAGGTGATGAATCAGCATCTCAAGACGAAGAAGCTCCAGCTCCAGTAAAAGGGAAGAATAAGAGCAAGCCAAAAGACAAAGATGTCGAGGAAGACGAGGAATCTGTAAGTTGTGATGAGCTTTTTCATTGAAATGGGAATATTAGTCAATTTTGAAATACTAGTTTCTTATACTGTTTTTTTATTATGCGCAGGATTCGGAAGAATCAATTAATATGGACGATGCATCAGAAGCAGATCTTAAAAGTATGGACAACGCACTAGCAAAGGTGTTTGCTACAAAGAAAAAAGTGAAAGAAGAAGAGCATTCTGAAGTTAGACGACTCAATAGAACCTTTAGATTAATCGAAGCCTTTTTAACAAGAAAAACTCGTGGCTGCAATGTCAGCATTCCTTTGATACTCCTAATGCCCATAGTTCATTCCCTTCAAAGCTCCATTGGTGGAAAGAAAACTAAGGAGTTATCCACAAGAATAGTAACAGTCCTCAACAAGCTTAATGCAATCAAAAAATTCGAAGGCCTTGAAAGTGTCGAAACCGGAAGCTTGTTTAGTATGGCTCGTGACATAGTCACAGCTTTAAAAGCCAAGCGGAACAAAATGATTGCAGATCTCTTAGGTGATTCAGTAGTAATGTTGACCAAGTGTTATGTGCAGGGTAGTCAAAAGACCAAAGGAGAAAGCACTGGATTTATAACTCTGTACACTGGGATGATGGACCTTGAGGATGACACAAGAAATAAAAGCATGGGCGTAATTTACAACATGGTATCATCAGCCCTGACAACATTACCTAACTGGACCGAAGGGAAAGACAAAATATGCGACAAACTTCTTGGAATAATATTTGGGGAAAACGTTCGTCTCTTTAGAAAACAACAATTTATGATTCTACTACGAGCTGCCTTAGCTGATAAAAGCCACTCAGCAGAAGAAAGTTATACCGACTGGAAGGTTAAAGCTATGCAAAAACTAGCAAAAAATGCTTCAGCTTACTTATCCACTTCCCCAGAAACTACAAAATTAACTCAAGAACTTCTTCACACATTCAACGACACTAAAAACGATCCTCGGGTGAGTAGTATCGTTGCCTCTTTCGTTTCTAAGATCAAAAGCGATGGAAAAATAATATCTTGTGTCACCCAAAAAGAGAAAAAGTTACGAGCAATATTAATTTCTTTGGGAATTATGGATCCCATTTTGCCAAATGCAGAGTCTAAAAAGAGAAAGCAAACTCCAGAAAAGCGAAAAGCAGTTGGAAGCAAACATACCCCTAAAAATAAGAAATCAAAAACTAAATAATTACTAAAGTTATATATACGTTACATAATCTTTTGTGTTTTGTAATCTGTTTATTAACTCATCCATAATAGTAGAGTAATAAACTAGGATTATTTTACTTTCGTAACGAAACTCTGTAAATAGTAAAATACTTGATGGACTAAATAAATTATAAAAGTAATTGTTTTATAAATATCATTATTAACGCTTTATAGATTTATCTTGTAAATTTAATCTTGCGTATGTACCCATTAAACCCTAAATTATTACCTTTATGATTATGATTTATGATTCGAATCATTTAAAAATATTAAATGTATCTATTATGCAACAACGGACATAACATAATCTATTTTTAGTAAAAGGAAACTCCCTTGCGGATTTAAAAATAAAACGACCATAAAAATTGAAAATCTTTTATCCAATACAATTAGCATAGGTAGTAAATATAGGTTTATCAAATGATGCAATAAAATATCGTTAAATGCTTCACATGAGAATTGATAAAATTCTGAAAATAATGTTCGCAGCAAAAATGAGATGAATTGGACGGTTGACGGTGATCATGAGATCGAATCATGTAAAAAATAGGCTTAAAGGTTAAAAACATTAATCTACATCTATAAAACTTAATCCTTTCACAATCAAAATAGTTTAGTCTCTACTTAGACCGCGATTAAAATAACGTATACACAATAAACAATGCAATTAAAAATGTGTAGGTTTTTACTGATAAATGCGTTTACTGTCCAACGTACCATAGGGGATGACATAAATCATTGATCAGGTTCATGGTTAGGATTCGGCAGTTAGGATGACGATGAATTTACTGCAAACCTTAAAGTTAGACGAATATAGTAATTTATCACCTTGCTCAGTACTTATTTGAATGTGATTCAAAACGGTTGAAATTGATTAGCATCAAGTTTCTTCAAAATAAAATAGCAAAAAATTAAATAAACTGATAAAATGGGCATTTTAGAAAGAATTAAATGGAGAATATCGTTAAGTTGGAGGTTCTTTGCAGGTATTGCAGTTCCTCTAGCCTTGCTACCTTTAATATTCATACCGGATGAGACTATCGTTGATCATCATAATGATGAAACACGACCTGCTACAGTAAGTTTTGAAATTTGCATAATCCAATAATTTACCACTTGCTGGTGAACGATATTTTTTAAGGTGACAATTTCTTTGAAACTCATTTGTTAGAAATACAAAACTGCCTATGTGCTGATAGTGATGTCGATATTTTGGCTGTTAGAAATTATCCCATTACCTGTGACATCCTTACTTCCTCTTGTACTATTACCATCGTTAGGAATTCAAGATGCAGGTTAGAAATGAAATAACATATCAAATTCATGTAACATTACATAGTGTAACCATGAATTGAAATGATTTAATCAAACATTAAATTATTATAGCTATTGTCTCTCAAAACTACACGAAGGAATCGAACATGATATTTCTTGGGGGTGTGATCATTGCTTTGGGAGTCGAATATTCCAATCTTCATCGAAGAATCGCTTTACGTGTCATGGTTGTTGTTGGAGCTTCACCTGTGAGGTTAGAGATAACCAATTTTTGACTTTTATGAAAGTTACCATTTTTGCTATAATGAGAATAATGAGATGAGACAAATCATTATTATTTAAGAGTTTTTTATTTATATTCCGACGAAAATTATAAATTAACGTAAAGTAATCATTTAATAATATGCGCTTTCAATATTAAATATATCAAATAGATATTATCAAATGAATTGATAATTTAAAATGAAAAACCAATGCATCAGAATTAGGATGTTCAAAAATTTAAATGTTTCTTCAAGAGAAATTTCTAAATTCTTTTTCAGCAGTTTAAAATCTCAGACAAGCTTTATTACCTACTTGTTTCCGAAACTCGAATGAAAAGTTTATTCCCTCTATTTACATTAATTAAGGTATTTAAAGTATTTTATTTCATTAGTAATTAATTATAATTGCTGATATTTGTTTTAAAAATTGCACCTACTCTGCAACAAGGTCGTTCGCCACTATCTTATCAATCGTAAACACACTAAAGGTCTTGGAATCTACTTGAATGCAGTTGATTAATGAAATGCATTTTAAAAATGTGACATTTTATTTGATAGATTACTATTTGGTACAATGAGCATTACATCATTTCTATCAATGTGGATTAATCCAACTACGTGTGTTGCGATGCTAGTTCCTGTTGTGGTTGCCCTGATCGATGAAATTCACGATGTGGATGATGTAAGTGCCAAGTGCCCCCTTGATTTTTGCAAATAAATGTTGCCTTTAAAATAATTTAATACCCATTAACACACCGAAACCAAAGAACTTTTCATCCTCACGATGAGCAGTTAAACTTATAAACTTGAAAACTTACCTGGTCATGGTCATATAACATGTTTTTATTGCATAGACTCCAAAAGCCATGATTGAAGCCAGAAGACGTGCTTCTTCAGTTCATTTTGATAATCGCAGCATTGCATCAAGAAGATTCTCGTCAGCTTCAACGAATAGTGCAAAAAATGCACAAAATAAGGCTCGAAGAATGTCCACTGTCTTTGGAAACTCTGCTTTATCTAGACCGAGTAGTCTTCAAAAAATAGACAATATTCGTCGGGCTTCTATTGTTGCAGCTGGTATGGCAGTTAAAATGACAGACAAAGTAACTTATTGTTATTGTAATTATGATGATATTAAGTTTTCCTGTTATAACTTGATTAGCACCTGTACGCATTCCCTTGCCAAAATTAGAATCAGAACCTTCTTCAAGTAATGTTGAAGCACTTCCGAAACCACGACAATTAACAAAGGTGATGGCAGAACTCGCTTCAGAAACACCTCCAGGAAGCATAGGGTCGAAAAGGAAAGTTGGATTTTCACCTAGAACTAGCGTAGATATCAGATCCATCGGTACATCTAGTGACATGATTACGATAGAAGATGAAGATGAGACTATAGAAATGTAATTCAAAGATATAATTTTTGCTGTTAAAATATTTTTTTGAAAGAGACGTACTTATTTACTTATTGTAATTTTAGAGACGATAACAACTCAGATAACTCGAGTTTTGACCCCGAAGCGGAAATGAATGAACTTCGTGAAGATATTAAAAAGATGTTTTTATTTGGCATGGCTTACGCTGCGAATCTCGGTGGCACAGCAGTAAGTATAGAATTTGGGGTTTGAAAAAAGTACATAGTAATGTATTTTATTAAAATAATTACAATTTAAAAAAATATTCGCTTAGGTAATTACTGGTTCTAGCCCAAACAAGATTTTTAAGGAAGTTCTTAAACCGTAAGACATTCTATTTATTATCAGAACTAAAATCACACAGTCGTCAGTTACTGTAAGCATCATTATAAGTATTAACTAACGATTACCCCCCACCTAAAGGTTAAAATTCGACCAATACGGGAAATATCGTGACATGACCTTTTTCGTTTGGATGGCCCTTAATGTACCATCTATGGTTGTTGAAGTACTTATAGCATGGGTTTTCCTCATATCAAAATATCATTACCGAGTTTATAGCTGGAGTAAATCGACTTTCTGCCAAAGGATCTTCCGTTCCCAGAAGAAAAGTCATGAAGACGAGGAAAATTTGCAAGCTTGGAAATCTCAAGAAGTTCTGTCATTTTTGAAAACTGAATTGAAAAAACTAGGGCCGATGGGTTTTCATGAAACTGCTGTAGGGGTTATCTTCATTGTTGTTGTTCTCCTTTGGGTTTTCCGAGATCCGGAAGTATTTGCGGGTTGGGACAGTCTTCTCACGGGAGCTGCAAATGGAGAATCTACTGCTGCCATGTTTGGAGTCATATTACTTTTCCTCTTTCCTAAAAATTGGGACTTTCTTACTGCAGGTTAGAGATTTGAAATGGTTAACTTTTTAAGTTTTCTAAGTTTTCTAAACTTTAAGTTTTAATTTTTTAGCAAAATCTAAGAAAGTCAAATACGAAGCTCTGTTGGACTGGAAGTTTGTCGCAACAAAGATGCCTTGGGGAGTTTTACTTCTTTTGGGAAGCGGTTTTGCAATCTCTGATGCTGTACAATATTCTGGACTTTCGGATTGGATAGGCTCAAAGTTGAATTTAATCGAGGATGTCGCAGATCCTTTTATATTGTTACTTGTTATCTTTGCCACAAATGCTTTCACACAAATCACTCCGAATGTTGCGTGTGCTAATATACTCTTACCAATTATGCTGTCTGTGGTAAGATCCGATTGCAATTTAAATATTTGTTATTTTACCTTAAATTTTCATTTGGATACTTTTTACTAATTATAGTCTATAAGCCTAAACATTCATCCACTCTACCTCACTGTTGCATCTACCATTTCATGTTCTCATGCCTTTATGCTTCCGGTAAGTTTAATTAAAGATTTGCTTGAGAAAACTGTTTTCTTCGAAACGCAATTACAATTTCTGAAAAATGTTTGGAATTTTAATTTCTTATGAATCATTGCTGTATTTATATCTCATAGATCGTTTTTTATTTTTTAGGTTTCAGCTCCTTCTAATGCAATAGTTTTTGCAGCAGGAAATTTTACGACAGTTGAAATGATAAAAAATGGCCTATTTTTAAATGTAGTTTGTATGGCTGTGCTTTTTATTAATACGTTAACCTTTGGAGATTACATGTTTGACTTTTCTAACTATGAGTATCCCCCTGATGATAAAGAACTGATGAGAAGTATTATGAAATTTTGAATACTTTTTTACATCTTGAAAAATAGCTAATTAAGTTAACTATAAGTTTAAACATTCTGAATCTTCATCAGTTTTAAGTTAACTCTATCTACAATATTAACACATTGAGGATATGTATTTTTTAATTAATTTAATATATCTGAAGACTGAAGTTGATTGTATTTAAATTTATTATTATTATCTACAATATATTACATTATAAAAGGTAAGTTGGAACAGTTTTCACATACAATATTGTTGGTTATGTAACAGTTTAAACCGTGTAGGATAACAAAAATAAACGTAATTTATGTATATAAAAATAAATGCAGTTTAACTTTTTGTTTGACAAAGTGGTTGCACTCCATCATTATTGCAATATTGATCATACCAAGTTCCATCACCTCCATAAATTGTTGCACAATTCTCTTCAGATCCTCCATTAGGATATCCGGGTCCCCAACTTGTGTAGTTAAATTCTCGTAATGAAGCTATCCAGTAATATTTTCCTTCCCGTCCAACATCCATTCCCCCAAGCCAGAAATATTTTGGATCAGCTACATTGGCAAATAATGAATATAAACAATATTTAATTTAAATTCAATTAAATAGACTTTCTTATAATTAGAGGTGGTGCATAAAGTATCTATTAATTTATTAAACAAAAATTTTAGCAGAAAGTTTTACAAATAGGCAGTTTGCTATTCCTAATTTTGCCATCAGTACAACTTGCAAATTCTGCTTTAATTTTAGAGTAATTATTACTCTAAAATTAAAGCAGAATTATTTGTAAAACTTCATGCTAAAATTTTTGTTTAATAAATTAATAGATACTTTATGCAACACCTCTAATTTAAGAAATTCTATTTTATTGGATTTAAATTAAATATTATATCATTCAGTTCATTCTAAACACGAATGCTTTAAATAATTTTTTATTTTTTTTTGGAATTTTATAAGTCCATACGCACTCCGTTTATATTTTTAACGAAAGAAAGACAGATAGAAGAAATATCCCAAAAATTATACTTTATTTTTTATTTTTTTAGTAAAAAAATTTTTTTTTACCAAAATTACTATCCAAGTACTCTGTCAAAACCTCATTTTCTTCCTGGGAGTTAACTTCAGCTGGTTGCAAATTATTTTTGTGACAATGCTCTATGAAGTCCATAAAATTCGTCTGAAAATTAATCGTTGACAACATTTAAATTCAAAATCATATTGATTGCATGCATATTCACATTGGGTTGAAATCTATAATTGATCAAAATTAAAATTCTAACTTACAAACAAATTTTCACCAATATACTGCTTTCCTGATGATGGAACTTTTCTGGAGAATATTTTTTCAGTTCCATCTAAAGCTTGAACTGAACAAAAATATGCCAAACACAAAAGCATCGGAATTCGCAACATTTTCAAAATATGTTCCTTAATTAATTAAAATTTAAAGATTCAAATAAGTAATTGTCTGCAGCGTATTGTAAATCTGTAAGGTTTTAA
>JAQFZZ010001634.1:0-10542 GCA_034696405.1 Isotoma caerulea
TGATGATGTGGATTTCGCCTTTATAACATAAACAAAAGCTGTTTAAAAATCAACGATTGTTTAGTTACTGTTCGGGTCATAGTGCAAAGGGCGTCACTTAGTAGGAATATATCAGATTAATTATCCAAATTTTACACTTTCCAATCAATATTCAAAATGGTAAGCGCAAAGCGCAAACTAAAATTCAAGTTGAACAAATTGTATCTACAAAACCAAAATGTTAAAAGAATTCATATTTTGTATTTCTAATGTATTTTCCTGTGTATTTTTTAGGTTCTATTAGCAGCAGCAATTTTAATGAAGAGTGGTAAAAGTAAGTTAAAAATTACATGAAATTTTTCTATTTTATTGCGTAAACTTAAAGCGGTTTTGAGTATGTGTAAAGCTATAATTCTATGGTGTAAAGTAACCGATTATACTTTTTTTAGCACTCGTATCCCGTCAGTTTGTAGAAATGCCGAAGTCACGAATAGAAGGACTTTTAGCAGCGTTTCCAAAATTGATTCCATCTGGAAAACAGCATACATTCGTTGAAACGGATTCTGTAAGATATGTCTACCAGCCGATGGAAAAGCTTTATATGGTTCTCCTTACTACCAAAGCGTCTAATATTCTTGAGGATCTTGAGACGCTTCGACTTTTCGCTAAAGTTGTAAGTTTTGTTTTTATATTTATATTTTGATGTTTGATAAAGTAGAGATTAACAATTATTACTTTGATTTATTTTCGCTAGGTTCCAGAATACTGCAAAAGCCTGGAAGAAACAGATGTTTTTGACAACGCTTTCAATATTATTTTTGCATTTGATGAAATTGTTGCTCTTGGCTATAGGGAAAATGTCAATCTAGCTCAAATTCGAACGTTTGTTGAGATGGACTCTCACGAAGAGAAAGTTTTCCAGGCTATTAGAAAGGTACGATCTAAAGGAACCTTAACTTGTCACTAATTTTGTGACAAATATGCGTATAAATGTCTAATTGATTTACATTTTATTTTTTAAATTAGAGTCAAGAACGTGACGCAATGCAGAGAAGTAGGGAGAAAGCCAAGGAACTTCAGCGTCTCAAGTTAGAACAAAACAAGCGTGGAATTCGTTCTACTGGAAATTCAAGTTATTCCATGTCATCAAGCAGTATGAATAGTGGACCAACTGTTATTCCAGAATCAATTATTCAGGCACCATCGGAGCCCACTAGACCTTCTTTTATGTACTGCAACATACATAATAAACAAACAAGAATATCATAAAGTTAATATTTAATATTCAAAATCAAAACTAAATCTATTGTTGAATTTTTACAGGAAACCATCTGGCTCAGGAAAAGCTCTTAAACTTGGAAGCAAGTCTAGAGATGTTGAGAGTTTCGTTGATCAATTAAAATCGGAAGGAGAAAGGGTTGCGCCTATATCCAACATTTCTAATAGTACCAGTAATAATTCTGCTCAGGGAAATCAACCCTTACCAAATACTGAAAAGTATGCCTTTTAGTTTTATTCACAACATACTCATATACCGTTTGAACTGAATACCAATGGTCTATATCATTGAAATTTTTCAGCGTTCACTTGAAAATTGAAGAGACAATTAATCTTGTAGCCGGGAGAGATGGTGGATTACAGAACATGGAAATTCTTGGAACAAGTGTGCTCCGAGTACAAGATCAGTCTTCCTGCATGATCAGAATTCAATTTGACAGCGCTGACACACGTGGAATTCAGTTCCAGGTAAGTTTACTATTATATATATTTGTGAGGCGCACCAAGCAATACATCTCGTTTACAAGTTTATACTCAATTGATACTTGAATTACAGACTCACCCCAACGTCGACAAAGACCTGTTTAGAAACAAGTACCAAATTGGATTGAAAAATGCACAGAAACCTTTCCCAGTCAATACTGACGTTCCAATTTTGAAGTGGCGCTATCAAACGACGGACGAGTCGCAAATTCCACTTTCAAGTAAGTTTACCAGTAACACCCGTTTACACACGTTCAGGCCTAGGATGAAAAAATAATAATAACCGAATGTTTTGCTCATAAACTCTAGTCAACTGCTGGCCATCTGAAAATGGCACTGGTGGCTGTGATGTTAATATTGAATATGAGTTGCAAAATGAAGATTTGGAACTCCTGGATGTTGCTGTTGCCATTCCTATTCCGTAAGATCCCATTACTACTAAAATTTACTTGATTCTTCTTCTATCAACAAAAATCGTGAAATATAGGAATTTACCTAGGTAGGTACTTGAGTACTTTGAATTCACATGGTCATAATTATGTGTAGATCCGGTGGAGGTGGTCCTGTAGTGAGTGAGTGTGAAGGTGATTATTCGTACGAAGCAAGAAGGAACATTTTAATTTGGCAATTACCTGTCGTCGACTCATCCAACAAAACAGGATCTATGGAATTCACTGTTGCCAACGGCCATGCGTCACAGTTTTTTCCTGTTCAAGTGTCCTTCCATTCTAATCAAGCGTTTGCCCGACTTTCTGTAAGTGCAACTACACGTGATAACCTATTTGATATTTGATATAAAAAATGTACACTATCTTACAAATTTACTCTGATTTCAATGCAGGTTATCGATGCAAAATCTGTGGAAGATGGTTCTGTAGTAAAACATTCTGTGGATACCATTTTCTCTACAAAGAGTTACGAAATCGTGTAGCTGCAACTACAATTCTGATTTAATTTTACCTACCTATATTTATAGAGCTATTCCGTCATTTGCTCCTTTTAAGGATTCTTCTATGTATTGCAGAATTTAATTTAATGCCAACTTTAATTTACATATTGTTACATCTAATATGGAGCCTTTGTAACTTATTGTTTAGAAAAAATGTATAGGAAACAAATTATGATCCGCCTATTTGTTTGTTACAATTTACCCGAAAGCCGTCAAGCATTGATTAAAATCAGTGGGTATTATGTACTTCAAAACAAATCGTGACTTATCTATGAAATTATTTTAAAGTGCTACAGAAAGACTGAAGAAAAACAAAAGGGAAAGATAGTTAGTTATTCATTAACAAGTGTTACTTTTATTAATTTTAATTATTATCTGCGGCTTGTATTCGGTTTCCGTGATACGTCGTCGTAGTTTGTTTTATTTTTTGTTAATTCTTACCTACATTTTTAAAACTTTTAACAATTTCGATTTTTTTCGGAATATTCGCGTAGTATCGTCGTCACTGTCACATCATAAGGACGACAAAAGTTAACAAGATTATTATTATTTTGTTTTTGTGAATAATTAATTCTCATAAAGAAACTCGATAGAAGTTGAATGATTGATTGATTGTGCTATATAATATAATATAACATCCCTAGCGAATAATATAATTATGATTGGAATCTCTGACTTAGCACTAATCTCTGCTTATAGCAAACAAAATTTAAAATTGTTATTATCACAGTATAGGGACAATAAGCTGTACAGTACAATGACTTGCATTGCACGACAAAACAAAAATTAACAATCTCTCTGCAAATTTGGACTAGGTAGTTACCTATAGACTATCTAGTATCTAGTATCCTCTTTCAATACACTACAGACTAAATAGTATTATTAATTACAATTTACAAATAATTATTGATAATTGGAGTGTTAAAGTCAAATGCAGTCATTGAGCTTGTGGCTGTTGCTGTGGTGGTTGTGGTTGTTGAAGAGGTGGCGAGTCTAGAAGTCCTCCATAGAGATGCATCAAGACAAAGAAAGCTGTGTCTGGAGAACTCCAGTAAGAAGTATGAGATGTCAGAGCAGCTAAGTATGTACTTGAAAAGTTACTTTCCTTCAGCACGTAGTCCATCCGGTATTCCAGGTCTAGAAATTAAAGGCCATAAGGATTAGTTAAAGTTCGCCGAAAGAAGTACAGAACTTGATAAACTGATTAGAATTCATCTCTATAATCAAGCCTACGACTTTATTATTAGTTATAGTCCTTATACAACACTTCAAAAGTCGTGTTCAAGGCTTCCGTCCTAGTTGAAAATGAGATGGGTTTCAACTATACCAATAAAGAAAAACTAGGTAAAGTAATTCGAGACCCGTACCGTTGGGAATTTCATTAGCCACATCTTCTGGAGTAGAATTACCCTCATCCACTCCTCGAGTCGGAGATGAATTTCCATCAGGTGAAATCAGTTCGCTTCCAATTTCTCCATCATTCAATCCACCCACGGCTGATGAATTCTCAGGGTTCTTTAAATATTTCATTATGCTGAACCAGCCCCAGTTGGACTCTTTAAAAGGGAAATCAGATACTTTGTCAGCTTTTCATAATAAAGCCTTCGTCCTACTAGGTAGGAAAAGTACCTAGGCTCAAGATGTCATTAAAATGTGAAATATTTGATTGTTTTGACATTTTGCAGCAATGATAATTAAACGTTTCAGCATCACATTCTTTAAAATTTTGAAAATTGAACTATAAAGTTAAGGTTACATGCAATATTTACCTCTGGTAGGCGTGGGTGGTGACTTGAGATTAAATGTCCTTTGTGGAGTTGATTTATTTGAAGAATTATCTGGAGGTTGCTTGTTTTGTGACGAGAACATTGACGGGTTTTCTGGCCTCGAGAATGTAAACTCTTTGTTGATTCTTTCCCGTGGCATCTCCTCATATTTTGTTCGTCCTGAAGAACCATAAGAGTGAACTGGTAAAGGAGCGATATGAATGTAATGTTTATTTAGTAAAGGTTCCACTCTGTAAGAAAATAAAAGCAAACATTTCATAATTTAATTGAGTTTACGATTTTTAAGTGGGTGAGCAGTCCAATTCTTTTTCGTGTATCAATATTATATTATGTAAGTCAAACCTGTAAGCAACGGGATCGGTTGGGTAAAAAACATTATAAATCCGTTTGCATAGCTTTTGAGGCAAAATGTAAGGTCGGAAGTCAGGATTGTGAGGTTCTCTCCTGAACATTTTTGCATAAAATTAGATTACTCTGGCTTAAGAACACACTTCCCATTATTTACGAGTTAAATTAAATTAATTTACCATCTTAAAGCCAGAAAGACAGACAGTGGACTTCCTAGGCAAAAGAAATGCTCCAACTGCAAGAAAGAATTAAATCCAATTCCACTTAGAAATGAAAACACAATACAGTCTTTCATTAAATCTGTGAGATTTTAAGCACCACTTCATTTTATAACGAACCTGAAAAAGAAGACCTAATGGTTGGTCTGGAATTTGAGGATCCATGTAGAACCCATTCATCCCAGCTGTGTGCCCATGGCCCCCAGGGTAATGATGGTTGTAAGGACCATACGGTGGCTAAGAAAAAAAAGTATGTTATTAAGGCAATAAAATCTCATGATATTACTTACTCGAGTAAAATGGGCTTTTCTATTAAAGTATGAGACATGACTTAAATAAGGAACAAAGTAGATTCTGAATCTAAGACGTTTTTTTACTTACCGGTGGCTCAGGGCCACTGATTTGAGGCATGTAGCCAGTGATGATGTCGTAGGTGATGACAGCCCCAAGGGAATGGGCAATCACAGAAACTTTTCCTCCACGCGATCGGAAGTCAGGATTTCTTTTGACGAAGTTGGAGTAAATTCTATTCAGCTCGTTCCTCAGAGCATTTTGGATCTAAGTAAATCCCAAAATGTTACTTCTAATGGCACTTTACAAATTAACCTTATTTGCCGTTTGGAGAGTAAGTAAATCTAACCTCTGTCCTATATAATGGACTTGTGTAGTACATAATGTCCATCGCAGTAGCGTTTAGAAGTTGACGGAGACTCAACAGTTTATGGGGAGTTATAGCATCCACAACATCTAATTCACAGCAGTATTTTATTAGCATTGAACTTATTTAATAATGTTTAGTGAAATGTTCAAATGTGCAACAAGCAAATTCATAAAATGCCCTCTGACCTCCATCTAACTTTGCAGCTGACCTCCATTCCACAGGGAAAAACTCTGCTCGTTGCTTCGTTTCATTTAAATGTGGAAAGAACTTTTCCTTCAACGATGACACAGTCTCGCGAAATCTAATAATAAAAACGACCTTTATGTCTTTGTTAAATGGGAAAAAAAGTTGACGAAAGATTAATGAAATGCTTACGATGCACAATTTCGAACTATTCTTCCTGTATCCATTTTTTGGCCGATTCCATGTATCACAAATACAATATGACTTATTTCCGAAGGTCGATCTACAATCGATGCAGGTTTGAAATATCCACGGCATAAACGATGACCCCCTATCATAATCCATAATAAAATTACAATTCCAAAATATTTCGACCAAAATCGCCAATTCTATCAAATCATAATATTTTTAGCATACATGTTTGAAATCCAAGTCGCTGTCCCACAGATCTCATGAACTTGTAAGAAGCAGCCTTGCTAAAAAGGTGTATCTCAGTTGGACTTGTCCAGTCTACATGAAACTCACAAAACGAGACCCGATGGACCACTAAAAGGCATAAAAATAAAACAAAGGCATGAAAACATAAAAATGACCTTCACATCACGGTACAGTTGTTTCATTATAATATTCTGTTTGAAAAGAAATTATAGCTTATGGCACGTTGAATGAAAAGCACAGGTGTGTGCATCTGACAAAGAAACTTCATTTTATATCTTGTAAGTATCATTGTGCATCAGCATCGCATTGAATTTTATTATGTTATTTACCTGGTCGACTTTTCTTGGTAGGACTATCAGGTTGATTCGTATTGTTTGCATAAATAACCAAAGATACTCCAGCAAATTGGCCCAGATGCTCTTCTTCAAGTTTTTCTGCATGATCTACCGATAAGGGTTGCCATGTTCCATCGTAAAACCATGTCCCACGGGTTATCTGGCATTTATCTCCTGTACAACAAACAAAAGGGAAATGTACAATCGATTATCCATTCTGTTTCACAGATTTCCCACAAATCGTCTGAAAAAACCCAAGGACATCGTTTCAGATTCTATCATTTTAATTTTGCGTGTAGCCGTGCGAATATGTAGATAGTCTAGCATTCTCAAGTACCAAATACATCCCCCATAATTTCTAGTTCTACAGATTGAGAATAAATAATCCTAACTTTGTCATCAAGGTCGACGAAAGTTTGTCTAGAATAGAAACTACAAATTCGGTTAAAATTCATGTTACTGGTTTTGGATGGATATAGATGCACATCGTTTGTAAATAATTAACTAATATCGATCACTTCTCAGGAGAATTCTTTAGTTCACTATCCCTATCTATTATTATATCGATTGACCGCAAAAGCTAAGTTGCAACACAAGATTCCCATGTTTATGACCATTAGGAGAATGAAAAGTAACGTCGGAAACTACTCAAGACAATTACCTGGCCAGTAAGTAGCAACACATGTCCATGTGTCTAAGTCTGCTTCGTACAGTCCACCTCTTACAATAATTATGTTTTCGTTGCAATCTTCTAAATCGTTGTCTGTTCCCATACCACTACCACCACCACTTGAAGAATTATTTGAAGGCTGTCCATTGTTATAAGTCGTTGTCGTAGTTTGCTGCTGTTGATAGTACTCCATATTATTACCAGTATTTGTGTACTGGGCTTCATTATTTGTCACCACTTCTGCTGTTGATTTTGCCGAAGTATTCCACGCCCTACTCCAAGTCTTTGACATCATATTGGTAATACGATTAGGTGACGGTGAAACTGTGGAAGAATTATTTGCTGGAGTCGTTGTAACAGCTGAATTATTCACCCCTCCTGAGTATTTCCCCCCATAATTTGCCCCATAAAGTCCAGAAGAATCTTCAGCTGAAAAAGATGAACTTGTTCCCCCATACTGATTGTTATAATAGTAACCATCATACCCACTATTGGAATATTCTTGACATTGAAGTTCTTCCCTTTCCAAAACTAAATTCCTATATCTAAGTTCCATTCTTATTGAATCATATCCGGTAAACGGTGTCCAATTCCGATCTTGCTCATTTTTGTAAAACCACCTTACATAATCTGGCTTCAGCTCCTTGACCACATTTTCATTTCCATATAAAGCTTGGCTTTCACTACTTGTAGATTGCTTCACCGGCTCCACATCTAAATCGTCAAGGTCAACTCCGGCCGTATCAATGTTATTCGTTGATCCGGTGGCACTGTTACCATTACTGTTGTTACCAAAAACACCGGGTTGCTCGATTGATGAGCGCCTTCGAGCAATGTCTCCCATTCTGCGGAAGAAATATGGCGAGTCTAAGCTAGAGCAGGAATCTTGGTTACTGTAACTCTGATGTTGACTATGTTGAGGGTTAGGAGGCATGGGTCTTGCTGTTGTTCTTCGAGGGGTGTGATTAAGATGGTAATGACGAGATTGTCCGTCTAAACTTCCGCCGGCTTGATCGTACGCGCTTTCTGTTTGAGATGCTGAAAGAAAAAGTCCCAAAATCAATTTAATTCACCGTCAAAGTGCTATGAAATAAAGAAATTTAGTTAAAGAGACATTCGATTAGGGTCGATGGATGCTTGTCTATGGGAATCATGAATCAAAAGTCAGCGACGCTTAGCACTCATAAATCCCATTCAAAATCTCTCACACATCAAATAAACAATTGTTCAAATACTTACCATGATCGGATACATATCTTCTCAAAAGGTTAATATCAGAAGTCCTACTATCCCTCGAGTCCATATGAACCCTAAGGACATCTTCCTCCTCGGCAGCAAAAGCCGAAGCCAGGTCGGCTAACCCAGGGGGCAAATAGGACATGTTAAAGGTATTATTGTAGGTATACAGGATGACGGCTTTGGGGTTTTATAACAAGCTCACAACTAAATATAGTTTGCAAAACTGCTAAAAAGGGACTGGGTCATCGTCAGGGTTAGAAGTAGTAAATAGTACAAAGGGTTGAAGACTACTAAGAAGGAAAGTGCTACAAGAGATGAAGGAAAAGAGAGAGAGAGAAATATTCTCCCTCGTGGTCACTTTTTATATCATTTTGATGTTTGATTACGGTAACAATAATAATAATGCTGATTGATTTTCTTTCATAGATTGACAAACAATTTTCTATACATCACATTATAATTTAATAGCTAAAAGATTAATCCTAAATCCTAACTACTCACACGAGTGATTTAGCAATATACAAAAACCTTGCTGTGAGGATTTACACGCTTTCTAAATTCTAAGCCATACTTCACTAGCACTGCAACAGCAGTACATTTTCTTTCGCAATACAACCCTCAGCTTAAACTTGGTGATCAATAGCAACAAAAATGTGGTATAGTCTCAGTCCTAGCTGTACACTTTCTCCTACTGACACGAGTTTCCTGATAAAAGTACACGAATTTCGATGAGAAATGAAGAAATGCCCCTCATGGACACGAACATTTATTACGTTTCCTATCTCAGCTAATAATCTTTTCTCTCTAGAACTAGAATCCATAGTCCACACTGTTACATTATTTTACCACTAAGGTTACAAACGCTTTTAAAAAGTATCAAAATGAGTCAAGCAATTCGGTAAGACACGACCCGTGTGCAATGTGGGCTACCTAACAACTGAGAAATATGTTGTAGCCGATCGGCAGTAGAATGAGGAATAATCGGGAAAGAAAGAACGAGTGAAAGCCGACTTGCAATTCTGATCTAACTTCCAACTTTCTGCATCTCCAAAGGGGAAAGTACTGTTACTACATTGGAAACATGGGCTTACTTTCTCATTTTGGAACATGAGAAAGCCAGGTGAGAGACGCATGAGCCCGAGTGGACCCACTTCCATGCAAGATCTATATAATACTGTAAGTACGAACATTAAGATACATGCGGTAAGGGGGTAAAAGACTTCATAGAAAATCCCGGAGAAAGTCACTTTCACAACTTTCACTACTTATTCAAAGGTCAACTTAACCCATTGGCTATATGCCCTACTGACTGCTTGCTGCGAAATGCATTACAATACGTTGTGGTACATTCGAGACGACGACGAGACTCTCAAAACTCTTTTTTCACTTATGTAATAAGAACTTTCAGTAATCAAATGTTACAACGAATTTCATAGCTACGACGATGGCTACGTAGTGCATCTGTCTAATCTTCTAGTGGACCGAGAAAAGCACTCGCACATACCAGAGCTGGGCAAAACTACACTAATGGCTTGAAAAGGACTGCAAATTTGTTTGTTTTGAAATATAACAAAATGGTATATTAATTCGTGTTAATGAAAATGTTTTTATACCTAGTATTTGTAAAGGAATAAAAAACTACTTAAATTAATTTATTAATTAGTCAAAGTTAAAATACCTTAAATCCCGTTCCAAATGTGGAGTAAGTAATTATGCCTTAATAAAATTTTTAGAAAAGCTTACAAGCAAACTGTTAGTGAAACGAAGTGACTAATACTATATTTTTCAGATTTTTCCTTCTATCAACTGTCATGTAATCATGTAGTATGTTACAGAAATTCCTTCCCACAAACTTCTTTCTAACTTGTCGTTATTTGATAATATTTTTATTATCATTAGTATGTCTTTCCATAAACTACAAATTAAAGCACTCGTGAAAAATATCAAATAAGTATGTATACAAAGGAACACGAA
>JAQFZZ010001635.1:0-10541 GCA_034696405.1 Isotoma caerulea
AAATGTCAATTCGAAAAGGTGTGCGTTATAAAAATAAATCCATATTAAATTTCATTTTATCATTTTTATTTTTCATCATCACATAAGCTTTTCCGAAACAACAGGTAACAATAATAATAAAACAAAAATTAAGTACAAGGCTTTGGTTTCGTTAAAATGTAAGGTTTAAGCTATACTCTAATTCGATTCGTATGCAATGATGAATGAAATATGGCAGTGAAAGTTAAAGGGCTAAAGCCGAATAATTTTAGGAATCACTTAAATGGCAGTGTTATGGTTTGTCTTAAAATATAAAAAAGATATTAGCATAACTCTAACTTTAAGCACGTCTAAACTCAATTTTTACAAAGATAAATTACAGCCTTTTTTGTTCTCAAACATAAGTAGAATTGACAGTTTGATAAAACAAATCCAAGCCATCACATTCCCAAGCTAAATGGCACAATTTGACTTAGACTCGAATGTTAAAACATTTTACACAGCTCATTTAGGTATCATTTTTACGATTTCCAATTTAACAGTAAATTACTTGTTCATTATGTACAGAATGCTTATTGACAGAGTACATTACAAAATGATCTTAACTTACGAAAAAAGCTATATTCCTATTTTTACAAATTTATATTTTATAATTTGCATGTATAGCACCAAATACGCTGTAAAAAATAATATTATGTCCGTATTGCTGTTTTTAAAGTTTACTTTTACAAAAACGTACAGAAAACTAAATACGATATTTAAAACTTTATTGCATAGAATTCTATTAAATTTGTTGGAAAACGATGATAGCTTAAGAACTCTTAATGCAAACTTGGCATCTGGAAATCCTTGTTCGAAGGTATCCACTCTTGAGCGTTTCACTTTTCGGTTTTTCGAATTGATCTCTATCTTCAATAGTTGCCAACCAGAAGGAATATTTGTTAGCAAAATAATGGCATGTTCCACGCGCCCCATTACATTCGATGAACGGGGTTGCGCGGAAATGTTCCAGACAAGATCCTGGACTTGCTAGTGATTGACCTCCTCCTTCAGCCCCAGCTGCAGTGTACTATAAAAATGAAAAACAGAAACATTGATACAATTGAAAATTTAGTTTTGAAATAATGAAAACTAAGGAATCATTATGTACCATGACAAAACTGTATCCTATCCAAAGGCTGCTCCAACCACCAGGACAACTAGGAATGTCAATAGTTTGCGAGTGAACTGCAATAACATTGGTAGGAGCTTCACAAACAACGCATCGAGAAATATGCTGCCGGATTGCATCTTCCGAGACAGGCATCATAGGAATTGGACCATTAGTAGACAACCAGTATGACTTATCATTTCTACTGGCATAATTACAAACATCATTGATGTCACAGAACAAGAAGGGCATTGTGCTGAATTTACGGATACAAGATCCAGCAAAACCAAGATCTTGATGGTGAGATTTTTCGTTTCCTTCGATGTATAATAAACTGTACCCGTCCCAAAGTTTTGATTGCCCGGCTGGACATTCAGGAAGCATAGTAGATTGACTGTGTTTAACAAGAAGAATACCAGAAAGATAATCTCCAGTTTCTGTACAAGATTGGCCTTGATTTCCCTTAGGTCCTGCAGGGCCTGTGATCCCATTAAGACCTGGAGGACCGTCAAAACCTCTATCACCTTTGGGTCCAGCTGTACCTGGAGTTCCGGGAAGTCCAGGTTGACCAGGTCTTCCTGATTCTCCCTTGAAGCCTGGTAATCCTGGAGCACCAGCCAAGCCCGGGGGTCCGACTTTTCCATCTAATCCTGGGAATCCAGGTAGGCCATTGTCTCCTACATTAATCAATATGTACCAGTGCCATATTATGAATTAAGTGAAGAAAAATGATACATACAGCATTGGCAATTTCCCAAATACAAAATTGCGAGCTTTTATAATACAGCCGCACAGATTAACACGTTTACCAAATTTCTAAGTTAAAAATATGACAAAATTAACAAACCCTTCGGTCCAGCAGGTCCTGGTAAACCGGGTTCTCCACGATCTCCTTTCATTCCTCGTTGTCCCGGCAGTCCAGATTGCCCTAGGAGTAAGTTTAAAAAGCATGTTTTTAGTTTTGGTTTTAAAACCTAAAATATAAAGCGAAAAATAGTAAGAATTATTTTTATAAGGCATTGCATTACTTTTATAATTATTACTAGCTTATCGTATTATAATATAATTGATAACGGTTTTTTAATTGCATGAATATATTGAAATTTCATTTCAAATCTTACAACTCATTATAGTCCGCCACAAATATTAAGAAAGAAAGTAATAGCAGTGATAATTAAAGTGACAATCTAAAATCTTTACCTGGAAGCCCATCAAGTCCACGATCGCCTTTCAATCCAGCTAAACCGGGTGGTCCATTGAAGCCAGGAACGCCTGATTCACCTTTGGTGCCCGGAAGTCCAGAAATACCTGGTTCTCCAGGAGATCCTCGATCACCTTTAATTGAAGACCACAAAAACGTCAATTTTAAAAATTCTGAAGTCCTTGCCAAATATATTTTTTATTGGTGGTATCAGAATGAGAAATATGTGAAAGGAGCCCAATCAAACGTACCCTTAAGAGCTGCAGTTCCAGGTTGACCAGGGAAGCCTCTGTCTCCTTTCTCACCGGATAAACCAGGAGGTCCATCGAATCCTGGAGGGCCTGGTCGACCATCAACTCCCGGAAGTCCTAAAATAGTTTCTCAAAATTTTTAATTTACAATATAAGTATTTTATATAAAATGACAATATCTTAAAAATTCAACATCCAAAATAGCTTTGTAGTTCTATTTACTAGTTTTAGGAAATGAGTTGACGAGTTTTTTCTGTACCTGGTTGACCTGGAAAACCTCGGTCTCCTTTCTCTCCTGGTGGGGCAATAGGTCCTGGTTCTCCAGCAATTCCAGGGGTTCCAGGTAATCCAGGGAAGCCAGGATCTCCTTTTTGACCCGGAGCTCCATTGAATCCATCTCTACCAGGTGGTCCGGGAAGCCCTGGTAAACCTTTCTCTCCTTTAGCTGTCAATGAAGATGGTCCTGGGGGTCCCATTGGGCCGGGATCACCTTAAAGAATCATAAATTTTTGTGAGTTTAGTCCAGGTTGAAACCAAGCTGTTAAGAAAATAGAAATCATCAACTACCTTTCAGTCCTTCAAGACCCGGTCTTCCACTGAATCCAGGAGCACCTGGCAGTCCAGCGTCACCCTTCTCGCCATAAGATCCATCCAACCCTCTCAAACCTGGGTCTCCTTTAGATCCAGGTGGTCCAGGAGGACCCTGAGGACCTCGCTCACCAAAAACAGCAGGACCAGCTTCACCCTTAACACCTTTCTCTCCAGGAAATCCAGGCAAACCATCCGGACCCTTTTGTAAAAATAATGAATTTGCAATCTTTTGTAAGGGAACTTTATACCAATGAAGATCTCAGTGAAGCAATCACTCTCACAGATTATTCAAACGATAGTGAAAAAAATGGGAATGAATGATTTTGAAAATATAGCTGAAAATTTACCAAATGTGCACAATATAGTAATAAAAAACATGGTAGAATTTTAGAACCAACTCAAAAAGCTTTTTTTACCTTATTCACCTGATATTTATAAGTTATTTTTTGTCATTTTAGATTAAATCTTACCATAGGTCCTCGTTCTCCCTTGCCTCCATTAAATCCACTTTGACCAGGTTCACCTTTTGTTCCTTTACTTCCGATCGGGCCTTCCAGCCCAGGCAATCCAATGTCACCCCTATCCCCTGGCATTCCATCAAGGCAAGGTTCTCCTGGGGCTCCAGGTAATCCAGCCAACCCCTAATTAATAAAACGTTTATAATTTAAAAAATGATTAACATTATTATCAGACTATCAATGGATATAAAACAATTTCAAATAAAACAACGAACCTTTTGTCCTAAAATACCTGGGAATCCAGGTAAACCTGTGTTTCCTTTCAATCCTGGGAGTCCATTCAGTCCTGGTGATCCAGGTTGACCCCTATCGCCTTTGGGGCCAACAGGGCCGGGTGGTCCGTATCCTACAAGTCCTTGGTCTCCCTTTGGTCCGGGTAAACCATCTAATCCAGGTGCACCTGGTGGTCCTCGCAATCCTTCGCGTCCAACTTCTCCTTTATTTCCCTTTTCTGCTGCTCGACCAGTTTGACCTTTGGGACCCTAATTCCATCAAGAAGAATGAAAAAATAAGAAAATTGAAAGACTACAAATGATTGCTATTATACAAAAAGAATATAAGAGATTCTTTTTTCATAAAACACCTTTTTAAATACATAATAGGGAATATAATTACAAAAGCAAAACTGGCAAATTGGAAGTGGAAGTCCCACAAGAAAAGCATTTTTTTGATTTCGAGAAAAATTCGCATCTACTGCTGTTTTTCGAACGTTTTACGAACAAAGAATTGCTGAAAGTTATTTTAAATGTTATAATTGATAAAGCTTTTCACTCAAAATTAGATCCCCACACCAGAATCCTTCCTGCTCTATTATATTCTAGCCTCAAGCATTCAAAACTAAAGAAACCTTATTTCCTGTCGCATTTTCAGATTTTAATAATAAAAACCAATGTATTTACATCAAGACCAGGAAGACCCCTGTCTCCTTTTAGTCCAGATAAACCAGGAGGTCCTATTAAACCAGGTAATCCAGCAAGTCCAACGTTTCCTTTCTCTCCATTTAGTCCTGGTAAACCAGGATCTCCCCTTTCTCCAGGGAAGCCAGGCGGTCCTTCAAATCCTCTATCACCTTTCTCTCCTATTGGTCCAGGTAAACCGTCCATTCCTGGACTTCCTGGAGCGCCAGGAAGTCCTCGAGGGCCCAAGAAACCTTTCATTCCATCAAAGCCAGGTAGACCACCTTCACCCTTTGGACCTTTAATTTTGAAATATAGAAACGTTATGCTCAATTTGTTAACGAACTATTCCTTAATCATTCTTATTAATCTATTTGGGACATTTATAAATTTTCTCAATTCTCAATTATCTCAATCTCAATCCACAAAAAATTAATCCGAAGCTTTTAAAAAGCTGACCTGGGAAGCCTGGAAGTCCAGCTGGACCAGGTTCACCGGAAAGTCCTCTTTCACCCTTTGGTCCATCAAAGCCTGGAGGTCCATTTGGTCCCCTTTCACCAGGAATTCCAGGAGGACCAGGGAATCCCGGATCTCCCTTGCTTCCTCTTAATCCGTCTAATCCAGTATCACCTTTATCACCTTTTTCTCCGGGAAAACCAGGCTGTCCTAGAGTTAACAATGATAATTCCATATTAGATTAGAGGCAATAGAAGAGTTCACGATTCGTGAGTTTCTACATTTTTTCTTTCTAAATATAACAGTCAATTGTTAAAGATTAATTTACTGTAATTTATCAAGGCTGTAAAATTTAAACCCTTTAGTGTCATACGATTTCCCATACGAATATACAATAAAATTTTAAGTCGGTTTGATTAATTTAAAAATTGACTTACCGAAATAAAACTTCTTTTAAAATTAAATTTATTATTACCTAAGCACTTATTATTAGTAAAATTCACATATTATGGTTTACCTTGAAGTCCAGGAAGACCAGGTTTGCCAGGTAAACCAATAAGACCTGATTCTCCTTTCTCGCCATTAAATCCAGGAGGGCCTGGAGGTCCAACGCCAGGAATGCCAGCATCTCCTTTCAATCCGCGATCCCCAGGTCGTCCAGGAAGACCTTGAAAAATTTAATTTAATTAATCGTATTTACATAAAACATTTCTAAATGGTGGAAATAACAATAATAATTTCGTAATAGAAAGAATTTTACATTCACTTTTAATAAAAGCATTTTTTTAACCAAACGTATGACGATAAACAATTTGATTTAAGAGTTTATGAGTTGGTTAAACATTTTTAGGAATCTTATGAGGACCTGTGATAATAATTGAACTAATGAGTTATAATTATTAGCTACATTAAAAACTTACCAGGACGACCAGCGTCACCAGGTTCTCCTGGGAATCCTAAAGGACCTGCTTCACCTTTTTCACCTCTAGGTCCTGGTAAGCCTCTTGGTCCGACCGGTCCTGGTGGTCCGAATTCTCCTTTAATACCTCGATCACCCTAAAAGATATCGGGACAGTTAAAAAAACACTTTGTCAGTTCCTTTTTTCGACCCTTTGTAAAAGACTAAGACTAACGCCTTGTTTTTTTGTAGAATTATAAAAGAATTTAGATAAAATTCCTTAAAACCGAAAATATCCAATACTCATGGCACGTAGAATATCGCAATAAAACGATATTCCTTACGCTTGGCAAAAACCTACCGTCCGTCCAGATTCGCCAGGGTAGCCGGGTCCTCCAGGTTCTCCTTTGGTACCCGCTGGTCCCGGAGGTCCAACAGGACCTCTCGGTCCCTTAGTCAATGCTTCTGCTTCTGGACATTGGCCAGCTTCACCTTTCGGACCGCCTGGACCTGGATCTCCTTTCCATCCTCTTTCTCCATCCCTACCTGAGAATCCTTTGTCACCCTTGACGCTGTCGCCTTTATCACCCTTAAGTCCTGAAAGACCAGGAAGGCCAGCAATTCCATCCAGGCCAGGTTGACCCCGATCACCCTGAAATATTTGAAACAATTGTCGGTATATGAATATAACAGTCATATTCATAAATTAGGTCTAGCTGATGTACCTTGTCTCCTGTCAGTCCACTCAAACCAACGTAGCCATTGAATCCTTTAGGTCCTTCTGGGCCAGGTGGACCGGAAAATCCAGGTCTACCAGCCTCTCCACGCTCTCCCTTTATTCCTGCTGGACCTTCAATGACTGGTGCGATTGCTTGAGTTCCTTTTTCTCCTTTTATTCCCGATGCTCCTTGCTGACCTGGCAAGCCATCTAAACCAGGGGGACCAGGGCGTCCTGAAAGTCCATCTTCTCCTCTATCCCCAGGATGACCTAAAATTAATTTTTGTTTTTTTAAATTATTCCCTATTTGGCCAATACATTTTAAAAATAACGTATACCTCGTTCTCCTGGTGGTCCTCTTGGTCCAGGGAATCCTGAAGATCCAGGTAAACCTCGTTCACCTTTAAAACCAGGTTCACCAGGTCGACAATCTGGACATGCGCCCCCAGGTGCTCCCTTTTGTCCAGGGGTTCCAGGCAATCCAGGTCTTCCTGGCGCTCCGTCACGACCTTTAATACCAGGAAGCCCGGTCGGACCGACTGGACCTTCTTTTCCAAGTTGTGAATCGCCAGGAATTCCAGGGGCTCCGGGGAAGCCTCTTTCTCCCTTGCGACCAGGATAGCCGTCTCTTCCAGGAGCTCCATCCATACCTTTTGGACCCTGTTAACAAGAAGCAACCACGCATAGCACACAAATTAAAATAGTTTATGAAATCTTGTAAATATTTTTTTTAGTTATTGAAAGGACAATAGAAAAGTCTCAACAATTAAAGACCGTATAATGGGGCATTGTGACCTAATTATAAAAGCATGTTTTATACATGTGGAGTTGTAGTTGTAGACTGTTTCTTATAAATGAATAGTTAAGTTTAGTATTAGTTTAGTGTTACATTATGTTAAAGGGTCCCCTCCCTGTCCCCAAACATAAATCTTATTTTATCCCTTCGAAGCCTAATATTCACCACAGTAATAAAATTCTCTATCTTATTAGAGATTTTATAAATTGATATTTTATTTTTATACATTGTATCACGTTGCCTCACCTCACACCTCATGTCTGATTCCTTCGAATCTAATGAATCTAATTATCAAAAAACACTTTTTCCTATCGTACTGTATTTTTCCTAACTTAATAATTAGCAGATAATGCAATTTATTGTTGTCCCTTGTACCAACCGCTAACCTATTGAATTGACCTAGATAATGCTAAATCAATTTAATTGTCACATCAATCAAATATTAAAATATTACACTCTAGTATGTAGTACAAACCTGTATAGAAAGTCCTTTGTCTCCTGGAATTCCTGGAGGACCTGGAGCTCCTGGTGATCCTGGTATTCCATCTGGACCTCTTTCACCAGGATTTCCAGGGAATCCTCCATCGCCCTTATCTCCTTTTGGACCAGGCAGACCCTCTTGTCCATCTCGTCCGGGCAAACCTATAGTTTTTTTCATGTAGCATTAGAATTTGAATACTATCAAAATAAAACTGATATTATATAGAATTTTATATGTGTGCTGTAGGTTATATTGATAGTATTTAATACTGCCTAGGCTGTATTGAAAATTTTATCCTATTTCATAAAAACATTGAATTAAGACGTATGATCAAAATTAACTAACGAGTTTTGGTTGTAGAATTATATATTGTCTTTTTAGCATTTTATAAAAAGAAAGAGTAACAAAAACACAGCACACCTGGTCCTCCTATGGGTCCTGGTGGTCCTATTAGACCCGGATAACCAGGTGCTCCGTCTTCTCCTTTACCACCCTGTAACCCTGGATATCCTCTAGGCCCTTCTGGTCCAGGTAGGCCTGCTAATCCTTTGAGACACTAAATTAATCAATAGGAATTGGGGTTACTGACAAAAAACAAACATTTAATGCTACATAGGTAGAATTTGAATGTCAAGCTTTTAATGTAAAGTGAATGAATTAATCACACATCTTTACCCCTACAACTCTTTGCTGAAATTATTATTAGTACTTCATTAAAAAACAAACCCCTGGAGGTCCTGGTGTTCCGGGTAAACCTTGGTTGCCCTTTTCTCCGTCTCTTCCAGAATCTCCTCTCGGTCCTTTCAAACCAGGCAATCCGGGAAGTCCGGCTTCCCCACGATCTCCCTTTTGACCAGAAGGTCCTACTGGTCCTGGATAACCATCTCGACCCTAAAATAATTTCATATTGTATAATTCGGAAGATTTCGCATGTATGAGTATATTGTAGAATTTTATAATAATTATTAATTTTAAAAAGACAACTCTTAAATTAAGTTCTCAAATTGAAATTCATAAATTTTGTGTCACATTTTTATAAATTCGATACGCGATGACATCCAAAAATTTTTTGTCACAATCATTTTAAGTCGCTAAACATGGGAACTCTTGATATGCTTACTCTAGGGCCAACTGGGCCTGGCAATCCCTTTTCTCCTTTCATTCCTGCAGCTCCAGGTAATCCTGATTGTCCTGGATTTCCAGTTGCTCCTGGAGAACCAGGGCTACCAAGGTCGCCTCTTTCTCCCTTAATTCCAAGTTCTCCCCTAGGTCCAACGTAAACCGTATCATTACCCGTTGCAAAAGTGTAGTTATTTCCTGGAGGACCTGGAGGGCCGTGCATACCCTTGTCTCCCTTTTGCCCCTTCGGCCCTTCAAAAGCTAAACCCATTTCTCCTTTTTCTCCACCTGGACCTGGAAGTCCAGGAGCACCCTAGAATAAAGATAAATATAATGATTATGCAATATAAAAAAGCAATTTTTAGGTACTATGTCTAAATTAAGCATGTGTGAATTAAAATGCATTTTTTAAACTAAACGCTTAAATATATTATATTGACAAACAACTAACTGTACTTTTAACTATTAGTTTGTTAAAACTTGAAAAAGTTTTTTTTACTAAAAACTTACATGTAATCCTGCATCTCCTTTTGCTCCTTTCGCCCCGTCAAGTCCTGGTTGTCCTGGAGGTCCTATAGGACCCGATTGGCCAGTTAATCCAGGCTCTCCCTTCTGTCCTTTACCTAGTGTCAGAAAATAAACTTGTAAAAATCGTTACGTTATCGATTAAATACAGATTTTCAACGATTTTGATATAATATATTTTTAATTCTCAATTAAATTGAGAATATTATTTATAGCATGTGGAATCTAAGAAATTATAAAATTCTACACTTACCTCCAGGTCTGGCAAAAGCTGGTTCTCCTTTGATACCCTTTTCTCCCACTGGTCCAGGATATCCCCGAGGACCTGGAGTTCCAGGAAGCCCTGGTATACCAGGGAACCCCTATCATTTGGAATCTCATTTAACAAATTGATTCACACACCAAAATCTTTTCATCAAATCAATTGAAATATTAATATTTTAAAAAATTTGGCAATACGTCTGTTCCGTTACACCCATCCTGTCCGGGTAGTCCAGAGGGTCCTTGAATACCTTGAAGTCCAGGTATTCCAGGAATACCGGGAAACCCTGGCATTCCCATTTTGCCCTAATGCAAGTAATTACTCAATTAAATTAAAATAGTTAGTTTCTTAAGTAGATCTTGACAAGCATATTGGAATAAGAAATTTAATATGTGTCTCAAAAAGTCAGAGATTTATGTAGTGACATTCTGACATTAAAAGCTACAATGAATTTTACAGTAATACAGTAAAATTTAATATTAAAATCATTTCTAATACATTTTTTTAGCTTGTGTGAAATTTTTTCAATTAAAAAAACACAAATAAAATATGTCTCATACTCGATCGCCCTTTGGTCCTCTTGGTCCTTGTAAGCCTCCATCACCTTTATCTCCCTTAGGTCCAGGCAATCCTTCCATTCCAGGGAAACCTTGTTGACCTTTTTCTCCCTGGGGACCTGGAAGTCCATGTGGACCCTATA
>JAQFZZ010001636.1:0-10540 GCA_034696405.1 Isotoma caerulea
TGTGGAATTTGTAGGCGTGTGAGTGGGTTCACTACATGAACATTATTTTCTGTAGCTTGCTTCATATTGTTGGTGAAATACTTCGATTGAAAATAGGATGTGAAATTGGATACCAAATCGGTCTGAATGGTTATGGGTAGAATTATTGTGTCTTCTCGCGTGGTCCAATTTTTTAATGTTGTTGAGTTAGGTGTGACTGGAAGAAATTTGTTTTTCAACAGTTTGTGAATGTATTCATTGACTAGAACATCTTGATCATAAAAGTCAATGAAATTCCAAATGCTTAAAATCCTCCCCGGGTCAAGAAGAATTAATTGTTCTTCGATATCAGCATCGATCATTTTACTTTTTTTGGAAATTATTGCAGGGTTTATAGATGTAGATTTGCGTTTGGGATTAGATTGGCGAGATTTGCAAGGTTGTCTGCAGGGTATGTCGTATTGTGTCTCAAAAACAATTTGTGAATTGGCTTCGTTTTGATTTATTTGAGGGCGTTTTGGTGTGTTTTTTATTCATTCCTAATCGCTATGACACGCCAATGTATTACAATAGATTATGTTTTAACGTAGCACTCAAAGGTATGCCCGGCTTCTCTCTCTACTATTCAAGATTGACAGAGAGAGAGTAAGCGACCCAGATACGGAGAATATTTCAACACTTAGAAGTTATTACATTAACAACACATAATAGCAAACACATATTATCTATCTATTATCAACAAAAAATAGACAAAACTGACAGAGCCTTCATTTCTACTAGCGATATGTTAGCGTAACCATTTTAACTAATTGTTATGCCGTACATTACCTTTGGGTAATATGCGACTCAACGCGGGTAACACGATACCCGGAATGAAATACGGGAAGGACAGAAAAGAGATATTATTTTATCGTCTATTAAATAAAGACTCGCTACTTTACAATTGTATTATATACTGATTACCGATGGTTCTGTTCCGACGAACCATGGATTACCTCCCTACTCTGAAATAGCGCAACATTCTTTTGAGGTGGTTGGAAAAATTAAGCTCATGTAGTTTTATATCAGAAAAAACGTTAAATTAAACCCATTTTTTATTGTAACTTTGTTTAACTGAAAGCTTTGTAATGAAGTGTCTAACTATAATTTTGATTTTTTCTATTAATTTTAGTACAAACGTTGTTTCAACATCTAGAGATATTCCGAAGATGAAAGATTTTTGTGAACCGCACATAGTAGCAATAGTATTTTTACGACTGCATTTGCATGACAAAGAAAGTAATTCAAACGCGTTACTGATTACAAGCAATAGGGTAATACTTGCAAACCAAAACCTATAGTTTCAAAAAAAAGTTTCAAAATGAATATTTATATTTTGTTTATGGGAATACAATTAATATTGTTACCTTACCAAGGCATACACCATTTAAATAAAATGGTTGAGGGGCTATTCACGTATAGCATTGTGAGTCTCTATTGATCCCGAATATCCATATAATGGGATATCGCATATACCTGATAAAGGAAATAAGTCTTCTAGTGGTACATACTCAAAATCTGTTCTTAATATTCGTCTGTGTGTCAAATATTCATTCCAAGATATAAGAATTTATCATCCAGGTCAAGATTAGTTAAAACGATGTTTCCTATTAAACTTAGGAACGATAGTAATCTGAACCCCGTGTATAATAATAAATATTTCCACGAAGTCGATTGTTCTTCATAAAAAAATTTGATTATATATTGAAGTTTCAGATTTTTTTGGTTGAATCGGATTCATTTTTCGGGATTCCCAATAATAGTTGTTTGATCAGATCTTCACAAATGTCTTGTCCAGAATATGTAAGGCACTATTGCTATTATTGATTGTAGTCCAAGCCATGCCCATAAATGTGCTGCATAATTTCTTGACGTTTTAATATCCTTTTTAAATTTTGGATGACTTACTCCATATGGAATTTATATTCCATGGCGGATCTGCATTTCGTCTGGAAATTAAAAACAATTAAACAAAAACAACTAAATAGAATTGGAAATTCAAACATTAATTTTATGCAAAAAATTCGTTACTTTTTCCAACGTATGTATATGATCCCATCATGCAACAATGTTTCAATATAATTTTGGTTTTTATGATGCGTGTGACATGCGAAGGATTTGTCTGTAAGAAATTGTTTTGTTATAATGTTAACAAATAATTAGTTATACTTAATTGATTCCTTCTTTTACAAATTAGTGTAAAAATTTAAAAGTATGAGTCACACTTCAGAAACTTACCCGAGTAAGACTGGCAGGTTATTATCACTGTGAAAATAAATATTATTATTGAAATATATATTTTAACGCTATGGTATCCACATGTGATACAACTGTAACTTTTTTTTGAAAATGTTGGTTATTTGAGTGGCAATGTCCAGCATTTTTAAAGATTGTAAAAAGTAACGAACTTTTTTTGGTTTAGTTTTTTAAATATTTTTTAAAAAATTGATTTAAATGTTTAAATTATTCACTAATTTTAATAACTTTAAAAGATTTATTGGTATGGTATGAATATAAAATTTAGTCAAACTAGGAGGAGATTCGTGTTTTTATTTTTGAGGAATATGACAGATTGCATCAATAAAAGCACAGATAAAGATATGTGTCTTATAGCTTGGAATATTATTCTTTGTGAGCTTACATAAAAATGCAGTATTTTGAAAAACATTGTGTGTAATTCATTGTAGATTAATGTATTGGTTTATTATTATAATAAATGTACAGACTTATTACGCTATTAAAATTAAATTTATTATAAGTATGTTACAATGTTAAATAGACTTAAAAGTCAGAATTGGAATGAGGTATATTTAGTCTTACTAGTATCATCTTCATAAATAATCAGGGTTAAAGATTATGAACGGAATCGTTATTATATTCTTTTGTTTTATTTTGCATGAAGGGATGTAATTTTTATTTTGCAAACAGCATGAAGTCATTATGTATTTTATTATACTAAAATTATCTATTAAAATTATTTTTGTCATTCGTCTATAGAAAGCCTCTGCTACAGCATTTCAAGAACACTCCAACTGCAATTTATGTAAGCACAAAAAAATTGTTTTTTAATCAAAATATAGTTTATATAGTTTTAAAATGTATTACTGACAACCTAACATAAAAACAAATTGTAATTGAGATTTTAACCTTGTCCCATAAAACTTTTAATGGATCGAGTCAAATTAATAGTATTACTTACCAATATATAAAATTTCTAATTCCCTTAATTCAATGAATTATTCAAAATAATTTAACAAATTCAAACCTATTGTACTTTAATTTTTCAAACTTCAATTATTAAAAACATTTGCTAATTTTATTATTTGATGTAAACTATGAGTAAGACTTATAAAGTTTTTAAAAATTTAAATAATAATATAGTTATTATTTATTTATTTTTAAGTCTAAAATATGTCTTGCTATTGCAAAATAAATGGGACGACTGGATGCCCCCATTTTTTTTGTCCAAACCGTTCACGCGGTGTCGGGAAAGATACCCCTTCATCTGGATCATTTAAATATTCTTCAGGATCCTTGACTGGATTTTTTTCTTCTACATCGTCTCCAATGTCGCAATCTTCAAGGTCGTCTTCTCAAGGTTCAAATTCATCTGGATCAACAGCATCATGTTTTTCAGGAAGTACGTCTTCCCAAGGAACAAGGTCTCCTGGATCAACTGATTCATGGTCTTCTGGGAGTTCGTCTTGGAAACCGTCTTCTGGAAGTTCATCTGGAACCTATTCCGAAAGTTCATCTGGAACCTATTCCGGAAGTTCATCTGGAACCTATTCCGGAAGTTCATCTGGGACCTATTCCGGAAGTTCATCTGGAACCTATTCATCACGATAATATGGGTCGTCGAGTTCTTCTGGAAGTTTATTTTCTTCAGGAAATTCAGGCGGAAAATATTCAGGATTTGGAAACAATAACGGGAGTGATAGAAACGGGAATTCTTTAATTTGGAATTTTTATTAAAATAAACTTAAACATTTTCAAATTATTCAATTAAATGTTTTATTCAATCCAAATTTATAATTCTCATACTTCTTTAAATTTCGAATGAATGTCATTCTATGCAAAATTTACGAATATTATAAATATTTTAAGGAGAAAGACGGGGAACTAACGATGCAGATTCATACGCGTCTTCAACAAAGCGTGGGGCATATGGGAAACATGTTTGATTTTGTTTTGTTTCATATTCATTACAATACTATTTTTCATATTACCTATTTCCAATTGAATTTAGGATATGAACTATTATAAAGTATTTTGAAGATTTGAATTTGAATTATATTTATATTTACAGGTAAAATTTTGGAATAAATTTTAGTTCACATTAATGATACATTGTATGGAATGGAATCTATGAAGACTCACAAAATCAAAGAAATCCGGTATTCGGATTTTGCACCGACATGCCAAAAATATGATGCAGGTTCCCGGTAAGTTGGTGGATTCGTTTTACATTGGGTGGCCTTTGTTTATAGGGCTAAAAAGAGTTAAACAAATAACAGTTGTATCGTTGGGAATATTTGGGGTTCAATTTAGCTCTAAAAGGAAGTAAAAGAGCTACCTAATACCCACAGTTGACAGTAACAGTTTTATATATTTTTTCAGTGAACCCTAAACTAACCCAAAAACATACAAAGGTAAGCCATCTCATGTACACTATTATTAGCAACATATGAAATTTACATTAATTTCTTTTCTGACCTTGCAAAATCATATAAAATTTATGTCTTTTCTTAATTATTTGCTGGCCATTTTTGAGCTTAGGATTAAAATTTTTGTATTTTTGTATATAATGTATTTTGTAAAAGTATTTTAAATACATTTTTCAGTTATTCGTGAAAATACAAATGTATTTAAATAAATTTTTGTATTTGAAGCTCAAAATACAAAATACATATATTTGTCTAAAATCTTTTAAAATACAAAACAGAAAATACATATATTTGTCTAAAATCTTTTAAAATACAAAATACAAAATGTGCCAAGTGCCAAATGTGCGAAGTGCCAAAAGTGCCAAGCACTTTTCACTCTCACCCGGTGCATAATATTATTATACAAGGGCGCTTTCGCCCGCATCCATCCACAATACACCCCTATGCTTAAAAAAACACACGCATAGTTTAACACTTGATATTATTATGGCAAACATAGCCCATACTATATGGGGATATATAGTACATAGTACATATGGGATATGTTGTACATAGTGTATATGGTATAAACAGTATAATATAGCATACTTGGGGGCTTAATACCCAGTTATTTAAAAATAACCGGATTTTTGAAAAACCGGGTAACATAATACCCTGGTATTTTGAAATACCCGGATTTAAAAAAAACGGGTAATATAATACCCGGGTAACTTAATACCCTGGTATTTTCAAATACCCGGATTTTTTCGTGCGCTTCCGCAATTGCTTATACTGTTTACCAAGAGTTTAATAATATTATAGAATAATTGTGCATATACTGGGCAACCCGGGCATTTCACCAGGACTCACCCATTCTTTATAAAAAATGTATAATTTAGCAATTGCTTTCAAGCACATGTTGATGCTACAAGGGCACATCCACAACTCCCACCTCACCACAGCAAACAATAAACTCGCCACTGCTAACCTGAAACTCGCCACAGCAAACAATGAAATTGGCAGTGGCAAGAGTCGAACCTGTAAGTACAAATCCGATTCGCTGCCTACTGCACCATCAAGCCCTTTTTAAGGTATCGTATAAAATAACATATATTTACTGTACAATAAAGAAATAAATTCAAGGTCATTTTGGGTACTTGCACAAAATGATACGCGCAGCTTCCATTTCCAATGATATTCTAATTTTGCTTTAGCAAACAGATTGAATTAAAGAGGGGATAGAGCTGGAGGGTTTATTTCACATAGGCACATAGGTTCTGGAGGGATTCAACACCATAAGTCTCACGGTATCATCATCGTATTAAAAACAAACTGTGCAAAAAAAAGCAAAGAAATAAATTCAAGGTCGTTTTGGGTACTTGTACAAAATGATACGCGCTGCTGATTTTCATTCTATTTTTCTTTAGCAAAACAGATTGAAAAGGGGATAGAGATGGGGGTTTTTTTAACAAACCAGGGATAAATACCCGTGACCAAAAGATTTCCCCGATTTTACTTTATTTATTTTGTAATGTTTATTACTCACCTGAGCTGAGCTGATGGTGGTGGTTGGTAATGTGTTGGCTTTGTTATAATGATTGAATTTTGTAATGAATTGAGAAATATATGGCCGTGTTGAGCATTGGTGGGGTGGGCCACTACTGCTGAGGGGCTAATGTTACACATTGTTGGGGACCAGTTTTATGTAATAAATTACAAGGTTTACAATGCTTCTGGCTGGACACTACATCACCGGGCAATACATCCTCTGGACATTACATCCCCGGGTATTACATTCCTAGGCAATATATCCCATGGACATTACATTCCCGGGCAATATATCCCCTTCACATTAGTTTACCGGGCATTAAATCCCCAAAGCATATATTATTTTTAAATTTATCAGAAAAATAAATAGCTTACTTGTTTATGTAATTAATAAATATACTTAATTTTATGAAAACGGTATTGTGTGCATCATGTATGGACAGAATTACTCAACTGAGTGTGCAAATTGGGTTTAAGTTGTGGACACGGGCATAGATTGACATAATTCACCAAAATATTTAAAAACAAAAAACTCTTTTTAACATTGGGAACACTTTCTGAACAAAGGAACCAGTTTTATATAATTAAGAACCCTTTTAAATTCCAAGCCTTGAAAGACCAAAAAACAAAAAAAAACCACAAGAACCATTTTTAATAAAAAGAACCCCCTTTGAATGAAAAGACCCCCCTTTGAATAAAAAGAACCCCCTTTGAATAAAAAGAGCCTCATTATGAATAAAAAGAACCCCAATTAAACAAAAAGAACTGCATTTGAATAAAAAAGACTTTTTTGAATAAAAATAACCCCCTTTGAATAAAAAAAGACTTTTTTGAATAAAAAGAACCCCCTTTGAATAAAAAGAATCCCCTTTGAATAAAAGAACCCCCTTTAAATAAAAAGAGCCCCATTTTGAATAAAAAGAACCCCCTTTGAAGGAAAAGAGGCCCATTTTGAATAAAAAGAACAACAAATTGAATAAAAAGAACCACAAATTAAATAAAAAGAACCACAAATTGGATAGAAAGAACCCAAATTGAATAAAAACAACCCTAAATTGAATAAAAAAGAACCTTAAATTGAATAAAAACAACCCAAATTGAATAAAAAGAACCCCAAGTTGAATAAAAAGAACCCCCTTTGAATGAAAAGAGCCCCATTTTAAATAAAAAGGACCCCCTTTGAATGAAAAGAGTCCCATTTTGAATAAACAGAACCCCAAATTGAATAAAAAAACCCAAATTGAATTAAAAAAACCCAAATTGAATAAAATATAACCCTCTTTGAATGAAAAGAACCCCTTTTGAATAAAAATAGCCCCCTTTGGATAAAAAGAGCGCCATGTTGGATAAAACGATCATATGAAAATGATCATTTGAAAACGTAAAAACTCAAACTTTTAAGGAAGAAAATCAAAATTTTAGGGAGAACAATTTCAATCTTGGGAGGACATTGTTCTCCCTGTCCATGCGGCTGTTGCGGCCTTGATCTCTGCTGGAAACAGAGTCTCACACTTTAATACCAAGAGCGTGTGAAACGCTCTTGGTATTATTTGGGAAAACTCGTAGTTTCCTTCATCCCAGATCTTTCATCCTTGTCTCATCCACAGTCTTCAGGAATCATGGGGTACGGGTTACATTTCTGGAGGCCAGATTGAAGAAAACATTACCGATTTCCCTATCCATCCTGAAGTGAAGGTGATTCAGAAGAGGCACCTCTACAATTTATTTCGTCACTCCAGAGAAAGGAAGACGCTGAAGACACATATTTGACGTCATAGGAAGAACTGGAACACCTGCTGCGAGTAGAGATAAATCTTTGGAGGAAAAGTCAAGCGTTGGAGATAAGCTAATTCGAGGTAAGTGTCCTATAATCGATTTTTTTAAACTACGAACACTTTACTATGCTAGCATCTCACTTTTCTTTCTAAAATCCTTGTAAACCTTTCGTTCCCTTGAAATTTCGCAGATTGAACTTTGATGAATACTCAAAATGCACACAATTTTAATGTTTCATTTCGACTAATACGAAATTGGGGGCAAAAGCGAAATATTGTAGATTCAAATATTTCAATTTGTTTCCGGCTTGAATGTTTGTCAATTCTTCATTTACTTATTTATGCATTTATTTATTTGATTTATTTTTTTTCTAATTTATAGGCAGTCGTAATATTTTTCCTAAATCTTCTAGAAAAATATAAACATTACAAGAAATCAAATCGTATTACAAAATTTTTAAAATACAATAAGAAAACACGAATAAGCTATTTTGGATTTGGAAATCATCCTTAACGTTGGAAAAGTACTCCATCTATGAGAAATCACTTGAAAAAACACCACAGCTGTATGTTAATGCCCAAAACTATTAAATTACATTGTAATTTCATAAAAAACTCATTCTGCCAATGTCCAATCATTTATTTAACCCTTTGGGGTCAATTCGCCAAAACCATTTCGGCCAATATTTTGATACCATTTGTGCCAGTACAAAATGCCTTCTCGGCCAATAGAAAAGTAAAGGAAGATCATTTTGGCCAATGAAAAAATTCGTGAAAAATTTGAAATTAACACGATAGAATTGACCTAAATGGTATGCATTCAATTTTTTAAAGATTTTGTCAACAAAATTGAGGTTTTCAAAAATTGTTTCAAAAAGTCAAATTTTCGACGCAATTTTAAAGATAGGGAATTTGTTTTTTTTATTTTGCTACTTCTCTACCATCCCATGCTTTCTGTGAAGCTCACAGGTATCAAGAAGGTCACAGGGGTCAAACATGCTACGCTGACGCTCTTTCGTTGCCTCTCTTTAAACTTTATTCAACCTTTCCACTAGGATGGTTGGTCAGTAGCGTAATAGCCCACTTTGAGAGATCTTAATTTAAAAATGTACATATTATTATATTGATTAAACATTGACTGATCTTTATAAGCTCTTCGTCTTCAAAAGTTCTTTTGACGCTTGAGCCGTCGACGCTTCTTCTTGAACCTTTTGCTCCGTATGAGGGGCAGCAGCGTTTACATGAGTGTGCTGAGCTTAAGATAGAGTTTGGTTGATCATTCTTGAAAGCGTATTGTCTGACATTCCATATTGTTCTATTTTTGATTGTCCACCGAGTCCTTTGCTCATGCAAAGTAAAACAGCCGCCGCGATGTAAAGGATTCCGTTGAAAAGGCATCTAGAATGGTGACAGGACAACTCATCCCCAGACAATTCATCCCCTACACAACTCAACCCCGGAGAATTCATCCCCTACACAACTCAGCCCCCACAACTCATCCCCAAATAATCCTCAAAAAGCATATAAGACCTTTCTAATATTTACCTTTCCCAGGAGAAGTATAAATAAAATACAATTCTGAGCATCGAGTAGATGCAGTAATGTTGCCCTTCTATTGGATTAATTCTTCCACGAATAAGTAAATGATTTATCGTATTAAGTATATCTTATCAGGGTTTAATTCTCCCATTAATGTTTATCCATATAAGTAATCTAATCAGAAACTTGGTGGTCATATTCATCACAATTTTAGTCACAGTTTTTCTGTCATACCTTTTTACTCATTGAATTTATATTTTTATTCATGAAATTTTGAATTTGTCTAGATAAGACAACAGCATTTGACGATCTGATTAGGGTAGGGTCATAAGTGCAGAGAAAAATAAACCCGTGATTTACAAAAAATCTGGAGGTGTGAAAGATATCAAAAACAGTGATATGCCGGAACACATACCACTGATAGTTTTACAACTCCTAAACGTCTGGAAAAAATTCAATCTTTGGGGATGAGTTGTGGGGGTAGAATTGCGTAGGGGATGAGTTGTGGGGGTTGAATTATGTAGGGGATGAGTTGTGGGGGATGAATTGTCCTTGGTTTCTCTAAAATACCTGTAACATTCCAACCAACTTCATAATCAGGATTAACTAACAAGAATTTTGCAGTACGAATAACATTTAGACGGAAAGCAAATTGATTTGTTCAAAACACGTGATTGTCTAAAAGGATTACAAGGGAAGATTTACCTGTGCTGCGACGGCTTGGCCAAAAAATCCTTACTTTGTTCCTATTGCATTTTGCTATTTCCTGTTTCACATTTTTTTTAAATTTAATATACGGTCAAACCCAGGGTTTCGTTTTTCACACTTTTTGGACGTTTTTCCTAGCCCACTGGGAAAAATGGTTTAAACCACTGGGAAGTGGGAAAAATGATCAAAATTGTAAACGATGTGTTTTCTATGTAAGACACCACTGGCAACTTCCTTAGGCTATATTAAACATCAATTTCTGTTAACTGTGACATACAACGTTCTAATTCATAGACATATATGTAC
>JAQFZZ010001637.1:0-10536 GCA_034696405.1 Isotoma caerulea
GACGGACGGACGGACGGACAGACGGACGGACAGACAGACAGAGCGATCTCATAAAGCAGCTTTCGCTACTTAATAAAGAGTAAACTGACACTATAGCATAAATTGCATTAAAAATAACTTCCTACGCTGCATTATAAAGCCTAAGTTTTTATAATGCAGAGCGTACAATGTAAGTGAAAACGAAACCTTCAACCCGAGTTTTAATTTATTTAAAATGGAAAATCGCTTGATATTACAGAAAAACTTTTTGCACGAGGGTTTATTAAAAGTTTATAATGAAATTGCATAGAGATTGAGCGTCGCGTCCGCGTCACATGAAAGTATATCATACTATATGTGTATCATACCGACTAACTGGAACAAAATGTGGAGAAGAGTAGATGCATGCTATTACAACAAGTATTTAAAGATATGTGTCCTTAACATTCTTTATCAAACTGCACTTTTCTTATAAATCTTATATCGTGTACCAACAATATTCAAACTGTTTGGTTTGACCTCCCTCGTTCTTTGGCAATGTCACCTTATAATTGAAATATTTCTCTTATAATTTCTCTGTTTTAGGAATTTAATTAATTTATGCAAAAAATAATTCCTGTGGATAAAACTCATCCTTCAATATAGTAAAAGTACAAAACGATACATTTTATGCATAGCAGAATTTAAAAAATCGTTTTTTCGTTTTGAGAGTGGTATAACTTGTGTGCTTGTGGTGTAACTTATTCCAGAAAACTTATGAAATTCTGAAGTCACTATTTTAGAGTTTATACATAAAGTTGACGAATTTTTTATGCTAGAGAAAACATAACTACACAAATAATGCAGTGTTGGGAGAAGAATGGAAATGAAAATGTACATTATAACGTTGAAATGTCTAACAATTAGTCTAACAATTATTGCAATTAGTCTAACAGCTATAAGGTGTAAACATTTGCTTTCATCTTCCTGGACTTCAGTCTTTCTTTGAAACTCAAAAAGTATAATAGCTGATCTGTGTGTGTGCGTGTGGAAGTGTAATCTAATATTTATTGTCACCCGAGACTGAGAGTAGCAAAGCATAATGATTTCCTTTAAAACCTGAGTCTCAAAAACAACATCCATTACATTTTATCATTCTTTCTTTTGTATTTTATCAGACTTGTATATTTGTACAAACATCGTTGTCAATTCGATTTTATGACCAAGACTAAATATAGGCACATCATTAAATCTCTGAAGTCTGTTTTACTGCCCAAAAACGACGGTAAATGAAGCATTGACGCAATTCCAATATTGTTCATAAAATAATTTCTTACCATTTGTAGTTGAACAAAAATGAATCCAAGAAAAAATCTGTTTTCAATTTCCAAATGGCAAAAATCTCCTAGAGTTGGTAGAAAAGTTTCCTTTCACCGACTTTCTCCCGTGGCAAATCCACTAAATTTTTTCCACTAATAAATCACTAAATTGAGTCTGCTACGCAAATCGCTGGATAATTGGGTCAGGTCATTGTTAGCTTTGCACTTTAATAATAAACGCAGTTTTTGAAAAAGCGAACTGAAAATTTTATGTTTAAATGTGGAAACTACTAACTACTACGTAATCGCTTTGATGTATTTGTAACTTGCAAACAAAACTTATGCATTAAGGTTAAATAAATTATGAAGAAAAAAGGAAACACTCAAAAACAATTATATAATAATAATAAATGCTATTTAGTTAAATAATAAACGAGTCAGTCACATTTTGTATTGGATGATTAAACACATCAATTCGTTTCCTATAATAATCAGAACAAAATAATTAGGTCAAATAACACAGTTTTTAAAAATTACAAAACCAAATTATAGTCAAAATTTTGAAACAAACTTCTAAAGGAAAAGCTTCAACTTGACATGGTCCGTTGTAACCATATGATCGATGATATGATTAAATGCTAGTATGATGTGTTAATTGTAGAAATTTAAGTTCCTTCCCAAACTACAACTGCTGACTAAATAAATTGACAGATTACAAGTCGTTTACAGACGTATTCAAAAAGTATACGATTTATCATTCATCCTATAAATCATTATGATTGTAATTGGGTTTATATGAGAAGGATAGAAAAATTGATAAAACCTTATCAGAAATATAATCTGGGAAATGTAAATATAAAATCGACCATTTATGAGGATGATTGAGGTATTAATTTAAAAATTTAAGATAAAGGAAGGCCAACAGAGCAGACTATACAGGCAGACGGACTTTATAATTTAAAGTATTAATGTACATTAATTCTATGCTTTAAGTGTCTGAAATAAAAATGAATGTTTTAGAAAAAGTTGATAGTTGCTATATATTTTCTATAAAATCAAGTTACTAGTTTTCAATTCTTTTTAAGCTGTTTCTTACAAGGATTGAATGTGCTTACCGATTAAAGTTCTTAAACTATCACAACATCACAAAAGTGGACAACGAAGGGTTCACCTTCACACGTGGAGCACACGTTTCGTCCGATTCGATATCTGCGTAATATGATCTTTTCTGCTAAAATGAATGCGAATACTGAAATGAATAGGGTTGAAAAAACATCCGACGTAAACAAATTAAAGGTCAAAAGGCTGGATGGAAGGGTCAATACTTTAAATGTACTATAACATACCATACAAATAAGACTGCTTTCACGTCTTCCTTCATGAAGAAACATATGACATTTATAAATGGATATCTTGTTTGAGTATAAGCTTCATAACTTTATCTATAATGGCTCTGTCTGATTGGTTATTTTTGTCATTTTAAGGCATACCATTGAAGTTTTATAAGAACTTAAATTTTATAATTTAATTTACTATATTCTAAAGGCCTTTCTACCGCCTTTCCTGATCTTATTAATTCTGTTACCTCTGTCATTTTATTCTGTCCATGTACCTAAAATTATTTTCTTGCTTTGGGTAGTATAGTCCAATGTATAATAAATATTTGAGAAGACACTCGTAAGCAAACCTATTGGTAGTAGTAAATAGTTGCGTTACGATGTTGAAGGTTGAAAGAATGAGAATTGACCCATCATAGGCGTAACAATGTACCTTTGTTCAAGAACAGAACCTATAATTTCTTTGCAAATGAGTCCTTATAGGGATAGAAGGGTTAAAGCAGCCATTTTAGTAAAATCAAAGGAGACAGTTTTCAATTTTGAAAACGAGTAACGCCCCTGGACAGTTTAACTTTAAATAACAATTTTCTAAATGCAACTTCGATTGACATGTCAGTCAGCTTAGACGTACCTAGTTGTAGTAGTTTTAGGTTGAATTCTCAATATAAATTTTTGTATGATAAACTATCGATAAGTTGGAGTAAAAGTACATGAGAAATTGCATGGTCGAGTCGATATGCATCAATGTGGAAGTTATGGTTTAGTATCGTCCTGAAATGATGAGATGATAAAACTGTGGATGGAAGAATATTGTATAAGGCAAAGATTTGTATGTCAAAATCAAACAGCGCGTGTTCCTCTTCGGAGAAATTCTCCGATTTTTCGGATCTTCTTATTCTTTCGGATTTCGGGTAGAAAGGCTTTAAACTATAGCTAATCACATAGCATGTCTATGTGTAGCAGTAGCCACTACTGCATACTGCTGATGATTATAAACGGCATGCTATCAAGTCAAGAGTCATCAGTCATTATTTGACTTTGAAAAAGAAAATTCATTAGTTTAACAATATTGCAAAAGCAGAAAAACATTTTAGGGGAACCCTTAAAACACAGTTAAAATAACAAAATGGTTTTTTTTACAATTAAGAAGTGTGCAGTATTGAGTACAAATGTACCAGTTTACTATCAAAACAAAAATATCATGATTGAAGATTGCAAGTGTTGAGATAGATTGAGTGTGGATGAAAAAGTTATTTTTTGTGCTTTACATTAATGTAAATGGGAAGTGAAGAAATCTCTGCCCAAGAAATTGGAAAGATTATACCCAGTAAGAGAGACTTGCAGTGCAGCAGCAGAGAGTCTTGAAGAAAATAAAATTACTCTAAATTCTTATACGAGAGCAGAAGATATTATTAACATAACCTCGAGTGCTGACTCGGGGATACATTATTCAATTTGTATAATATAGGCAAAATTTTCTTAGAAAAAAAATTAGGAAAACTGTTTCATTGAAAAATAATTCATTTATAGTTGTGCTAAAAATATTTCTTACATTTTATAAATCGTGAAATTGAATTTGGTTTTTTAATTGTACTTTTTAGTGAATAGAGTGCAATGGAAATAAGAATGAATATAGTTATAGAAGTATAGCTATTATTAGCAGGTGGTAATGTATTAAGTACTAAAAGCATGTAGCAATAATGGCAATTTTGGAAAGGGAATTTTATCTCGATTTATTGTGAGATTTTAGTTTTTAAAATTATGGGCAACAATGCAATGTAGCAATTTTAAATTAATTTTAGTCAAACCGACGACAATCCTCTTCTATTCTAACTGCATTGACCTTTAACCCTTTTCAAGTGTCTTTAGTGTTTTCCATTCTAATTCTATCAGTAGTTAGTTTCTTGTAGACATGAAGTAGGATAAAAAAGGAATGGGTAAAAGATTTTTGACACATTAATATACAAATAATCATAACAAAATTTACAAATTATAATTTAGTCTATAACAATATTTACCGATCATGAACGGATAGAAGTTGATAACCTAAGAATATTATAATAACCTACTTAAGTCAAAGTACCATTGCCGGTTTGGACTTATTTTACTTATCTTGAAGAACCATCACTTTGTCAGGGTTCAAAGGTTTACACAATGACTATTTGTATATAAAATCGACTAGCCCAAAGAAATTAGAATTTAGGTACTCGAAACAAATATAGTATAAGATCATCTCTTTGTTAAAATAAATTACTCATCGCAAATCAAGCAGTATTATTTCCTAGGTTAAAACAGAAAGAACAAGCGTTTTATTTTTTATTGTAACGCAGCATCGGTTAGTTTATAATACACTTTTTTTTAAATATTTCTTTGTGCCATTTCGTTAATTTTAATAAGTGTAAAAACTAAAGCATTGCCCAATGTAAACATAAAAGTTATCTATGTAAATAATTAAGAGTCAGAGAATTAAGATATTACTTAGATTGAAAAGAAACAAAGAAGACGTTCAATGCAATGTAACTGAAAGTCAAAAAATAAAAAAGTCAAACGTTGAAAAGAAAAACACATCCGGTCGGACCTGTTGTGGATGAATTTTTACGAAATTTATGTGTTACCAATAATAGCAACTGATACTCAGTCAGGTACGAAAGATACAACAAAGAAAAATTGATAGCAAAGAGATGAAAAGGTTTTCTATAGAATACTTGTTAAAGTGAACGATCTACTTTTCGCCAAACGGAAGTGGCTTGAAAAAAGTTGAGTGAAATCGGGTGGTGTATACTTTCAACAAAGTTGTGAAAGTATCTCAAAACTAATTTGAAAACAACGATTAACATCTTGATTGAGTTAAATCTTTCAAAATTGATTTAATTAGAAACACATCACCAGGAGGTTAGTGTATTTTTATAATACAGGAACTTAATGTTTTCGGAGAAAAGGACTGAGAAGGAAAGATCAGTTTCTTAGTAAATGCAAAACGAAAAAGTGTTTTCTTCAACATTTTTAGAAACCCACGAGATCTAAGCGTGGTGGAAGGGTGAGAAGTAATCATGGGCGCTTGCATGGGGAGAGGAACGCGAACGGAGGATAATTCTGGACCTCCTTGTGGTAATTAAAATAATTTCAAAACTAAATTGTCTGATAAACTGATGAATTGACTCTGTGAAGGTTTGTAAGGGAATAATGATATTTCATTTTGGAAACAGTTAAGACACAGCCACTGAGAAAGGACGTGGTAAAGTGGAAGTCTGAAGTGCCTATAACGATGGGTCAACTCCATAGTAAAAGAGATGAGTTTTGGGAAACTGCACCCGTGTTTGAAGGTATCCTACCTCACAAGACAATAAGTGTTGTGCCATAAACATTTCTTATTAACTGATTAATCTAACTTACTATTCGGGTTTTCAATAAGGTCTTGATTACTTAGGGCGCAAAGAAATCTGGGATGCCATAAGAGCTGCTGCCACAGCAGCTGAGGCTAATGACTTTAATCTCGCTCAAGCCATTTTGGATGGAGCCAACATCTACATTCCTCATGGTATGTAATCCTGAAATCAGTATTTTTGTACTTTATTGAAATGGAATACAATGGACTATACTATTTCCTTTGACAGGTACTCTACAAGAGGCATACGATGAGCTTGGGAACCAGTACAAGGTTCCTGTTTACTGTCTCTCCCGTCCATTGAATATTCTCTGTGAGGATTTCGATGAGAATTTCGCTGACAAAGGTGGTAAGAACTTCAAAATTTACATCTCGTACATCCAGGCTATTTAAATGAAAGCTAACCAAATCTATTTTCTTTTGGAAATCGATAATTATAAAAAATTGCAGAAGGCAACCAAGAGGAGCTTCAGGAGGGAGATCTCCATTTGATGAGACTGAGATTGTCTTCAACGGGGAAAGATGTGGAGCTTTCTGTTCGCCTAACCGAAAGCATTTCTTCGTGCAAGCTAAAGCTGGCTGCGAAGACCACTCAAACGCCGAGGCAAAGATGGTTCTATGGGGGACGACTCTTGGAGGATCGAGTCAAAGTTCGCGACCTAGGAATACCAGATGGTCATGTAATACAAGTAGTATTCAATGAACCTTCCAATCGAATCTACTAATAAACAATTTTTTCGTCATAAAAACAATCTCGATATTCACTATTACGAAATATCTCAATATAAAATCTTCGAATTACTCGTTGAAAACGATATGGTGATATAGCTTTAATCGATTGTTTACTCTATATCTTGCTGATTAAAAGTATCACAAGAATGGACATTTCCCTGAACCAAGGAATCGAATAAAGATTAAGGAAATGATAAAACTTCTAGTTACATAAATTGATAAAAATTGAAAAGCACAGATTGGTAACAATCTGGATACAAACAATGACAACGAGACAAAAACAAACAAAAAGGGTAATGTATACTCATGAAATCAAAATTGATGAACACCATATACATCAAAACATATACAAAAGTTTTAAATACACACAATGTAACAATCATCACTTCTAGTTGGTAGTTATTTAAAAATAAAATTAGATTTAGCAAAGAATGTATGTGGAAATTATATATCTGTAATATAACTTTAAGTTTAAGGCACGACACTGGCAGGCAGGTAACGACTTATTAATGAATAATGTCTTGTGACGCTTTCACTGCACTGAAACAACGAGAAAGTACTTTTCAGTTCCATTACAATGATTACCTATTATTGCAACAGCTAGGTAGATACAACCATTTGATCCCTTTAAGTTTGTATACAGGAATGAAACAAAAATATTTATTGAAAATAACTAATGTATGTATTAATATAATGTTACTCACTCCACTGGAACGATAAAGATAAAAGACTCGAAGGAGCAAGAGAAACGCCAAAAATACTATTGTTTATCTAATTAAGCATAAACTATACTCGATTGGTAATGATAGATATGAAATATGAAACGATCATGTCCTTGTCTAATTAAGTACCGTTTATAAATCAAAAGCGTTATTTTTATTGATATTGTGTGAATCAGAAATGTTTAATGAGGTTAGTAGTAGCTTTTAATAGTCTCGGGCTACGATTTCAAAGAACAGGGTGCAGACCGACGGGCACAGACAGATTGCTCCTTGTAATTAAAATGGAAGTTTTTGGTGTCAAAAGAAGAGAAGCCCGTATTTATGGCTAGCTGATGGTTACAAGTTATAATCTCTGTGAAGTGTCCCAATCGAGCTTTTTGCATCCTCATCCATCGATAGCATTTTAAATATCAATAAAATCTGTAGCCCGTAATTTTATGCCCCGGTAACTTGCCAAGGTGTAGTTATAATCTGTTCTACTACCTGCTTCTTTTAGAAGAGATGCTATTAAGAATATAACATATAAAACTTACTATAACCTTTTATTTATGTTAAGATTATTATACGCAATTAATTTCGATCACGAAACTATTTTAATGATTTTTAGGCATTCAATTTTTACGCTAAATCAGCTAAACTCAAAAAATACTGAACGAGATTGCCACATAAGCTGCTGATATTTAACTTAATTATAATAGAGGGAAACGAAATTGCTGTACTAATCTAATCATAAGTTTAAATTTCAGTTTTATTTTATTTATTTCTTTTTAAAATGCATTTGTACCGTGAAATGTCTTCCTGATTATTATTATTTTAACGAACTACCTACATGATTACTATTTACTTCTGATGAAGGATCATTATGAACAAAGTACCGGAGTTGAAAGAAAATATTAATGAATGACGACTGATCGAAGCTTATGGGAATGAATCGGATCGATGAAGCGTTAGTGTCTAGCAAAAATATTTAAGACTATAATTATAACGAGTTCGTTCCTTTCAATCGTATTTCCGTATATTTTTTAAACAAATAAAAAAAGATTTTATGACATACAATTCGAAAAACGTTCATACATTGTTTATTGCTTGAACCATAGTTACATATTATTTAATTTTAGAAACTCGTAGGTCCCATTCTAGATACCACTTCTATTTATGATGATATGTTACAACAACCATTAAGCTTAAATACTACATTAACTAAATGCTTTCTTAAATTTCTGTAACCAATTCATTGTAATGGACTAGCTAGGATTCATGAAACAGAATCACAAAGTAATCACATCAAAAATTTATAAGTCATGAGTTATGAGACTGAATAGAACTGGACATTTTTTTTGGAGCTATTTAGATTTCTTATAATTTTGACAAAAAAGGTCGCTATAGACAGTTACTAAGCATACGGCTAACCTTAATTTATAATAGAAAAATAGAAAGCTGAAAAACATTGACATACATAGAATAGTTGATTAGAAAAAACCAAGCAATTTTGGCTGCTAATTTATCATGGATCATCGATCATGGATTTATCATGACTTCAAAACAAATTCATATAATTAAAAACAGCTACGGTACTATACTAGTCGCCAAAAAGTTGTGCGACAAAACAATACGGCCAACTTTTGGAGCCAAAATTAATTTTCATTACTTCCAGGTATAAGAAACAGGTTGGTATAATATTATCTTCAATCATTAGTTAGCGTTAAGGTAGCATGTAGAAGTAGGTTGCAACTTAAGTGTAATATGGATAATATACAAGCAGAACATCGGTGAACACTTCTCGGTACTAAAAATATTTTTGTGCTGAACACGGAAGAAGATCCTCACATTTCACAGATTATTGAAACGCTTAGACTTACAATTAGATTCAGTGACGAAGTTTAGGGTAGCTCCTGTTCCCCCTCGCTCTCTGACAAGTCTTCATACTTTTCTGACTTCGCTTTAGGACTGTCAACGTCACTTGTGACAACTCCAGAGACTTTTTTTTCAATAGATTCAAGAGTTTGGGAAACTTCAAGTGAAACCTGTTCCATAGGACTGATTGGTGCACTGGAACTTTCTTCAACTTCCATCGGACTGATATCCTGCTTGTCTTTCACATCTTCTTCTGGTTTATCAACAGCCTTCTCGTCAGTCATTAAAGCCTTCAAACTCTCAATCGTAGCACTCATCATTTCCATGTTCTTTCGACGATCCTCCAACTTCCTTTCCAACAAGGCTTGTCGAGACTGAAATAATGGAAATCCCATGATTAATTAGCATATCATTCAGTTTCGAACTTTTTTTTACGATAAAACTTACTCGATGAGTCTGAAGTTCTTTTTCGAGTTCAACTCTCTTGGCTTCGGTACCTTTCCTGTCTGGTTTACTCTGGATAAGCTTAGCCAATGCATCATATTCCATACTATATTTTCGATGCTTTGTAGCCTCATCAAGGAGGGACTTTGATTCAACTATCTGTTCTCTTGTCTGGTGAATTTCATCTTGTACTTGATCTTTCAAGTTCGAAAACATTTCCTTGGATTCTTCGTTCACTTTAATGGCTTCATACGTCCTTTGGGCAGACATTTCTACTTGATGAATTTGAGACATCAGTCTTCGAAAGGATCCATTTCTATTGATTAATTAATTAATCAATAATAACTGAAGATTATTTCAAAGAACATGCAAATCAATGTTTAATTCTAACGTAATCATACCTTTCCCCTGTAGTTTCTTTGGAAGGAGACATGCAGAATTCGACATACGATTTGGTCAATGCGACCAATCTCCGGTCATCTCCAACTCCATCACCATCGATCAACAATCTTCGTTTGATAACTTCATCTATAATTTATAAAAAATAAAACATGTAGTGTTACCAATACCATTACAATGGATACGATGTAATTAAATTCTAAAAGATTTTTATTTCATCCAATTTATTTTGGTTGATGCCGACTGAATATTTCTATCCTAACCGTACAAGACCTATAACTATAACCTAGGGAAGGGACCTTTTATATTATGGTAATTACAAACTGACTACTCCGTTATTAAGAAGCGGAGCTTCTTTATGGTTTTCACTTTTCACTCATTTCACC
>JAQFZZ010001638.1:0-10535 GCA_034696405.1 Isotoma caerulea
TCTTCACCACGTTCCCCCTTTTATTTCTGATGCGGAGGTAATTAAGGCACTTTCTTCATGCGGTGAGGCGCGAAGCGCAATCACTCACCGCATCGCACATAATTTAGGTGAAATGTTTGATCATGTCCGTACTTTTACTCGGATGGTGGATTTGTCAATTCGAAGCGGTGTGACAGTACCTGACAGGCTGTATTTGGAGCACGATAGTGTAAAATACACAATCTTGGTCCAAATTGGAGCTCGCAAGTGTTTTAGATGCAACATGACCAGGGTTTTGGCATGGTAAAATCCACCTGGAAAAAACCAGTGGTTTTTACCACTTCCCACTGGGAAAATGCACTAGATTTTGTGGTTTTAACCACTTTAGTGGGAAAAATTAATTTTACAAAGGAATGACGTTAGGTGAAGTGAATACGCTTAATAAATTCTTTGAAGTAAGCTTCTTTAAACTGCTATTTGAGTCATTTATAATTTATAGTAACTTTTAGTAAGTTACGGACTAAATAGTGGAAAATACTTTTATTTCATAATATCATTATGATTATTGCGATTATTATCATTATCATTGCGATCACGCAAGTTACAGCGTATCTCTTAATTTTGAGACTGGTGAGGATGAGAGGAAAAAAATTTCCAAATTTTCTCCTCAATAATCCAAATTTTAATTTTTCAATTAATTTACTCCTCCAAAATTTCATAGAAATGGAATGCAAGTCATTTCGTGACTATGAAAGATTGAAGGGGAAAATTGTACAAATCTCAATGGAATTTGAGAAAAATCACAATTTCAAAATCGCAAGTCTCATAAGAAGGGCTGAAACTTCCTTCCAAAATCCCGACACTCTTTTGTGTGGTGGTGAGATTTTTGAAGACTTGAAACTTGAAAAACTGTAACGGGTACGTCATTTGTAATGACTCACAGTCACGTAAAATTCCGCCCCAAAATGCAGTTAGATCGGTTGCTAAGGCATTTGGCCATTGCAACCATTTGGAGAAAATGATGAAAATCCGAAAATTTTTTGAAGAAAAATTTCGGAGATCCCCTACAGATTTACCAGACATTGCAAATTACATGAATGGAATGCCTACGTTGACTCCAGAGGAATGTGAGTGTTTGAGATCCAATATGACAGAAGAAGAGATCCTTAGTTCAATTAAGGGTCTTCAATCTAACAAAGGCTCTGGTTTAGATGGTCTCACCCATGAATTTTATAAAACTTTTCAAGATTATTTTTCCAAAATAATCTTATGGCTATGGGAGGCTACTTTTCTCAATGGCGAGCTACCAAATTCTATTGATAAAGTAGAATTACCGAGCTACCAAATAAGACTGCGGTGGCCACCCTTATATATAAGGCTGGTGACCCTGAAAATCTGAAAAACTACAGAACCATAAGTCTGACCAATTCAGACTACAAAATAATTGCAAATGCCTTCAAACATCGCGTTTTGAAGGTTTTGCCTAGTATTTTGGGTCCGTGGCAGACTTGTGGGGTGAAAAATAGGTCAATTTTTGACAATTTGTCATTTTTAAGGGACGCTTTCCAGTCCGACGAACTGGACGGTGCGCTAGTCAGTCTTGACCAAGAGGCTGCTTATGACAAGGTTGAGCACTCTTACATGTTTCAGGTTTTGCAAAATTTTCGCTTTCCTCAAAATTTGTAAAATCTGTTGAAATTTTGCACCAAGATTTTTATATGCTTGTGAGTGTGGGCGGTAGCTTAACCTCCAAAATCCCCATGGAAACGGGGGTTAAGCAAGGGGACCCGATTGCGAGTGCACTTTATGTTCTCACAATCGAGCCCTTTCTGTTTAATTTCAATAGACGCCTTAAAGAGCTTGGCCCAGCAGCATTGGTGAAAGCACCTCAAACCTTTATCTCAGCATAAGCTGACGATACAAACGTTCTAGTCAGTAAAATTGAACAACTTCATGCCCTGAAGCTAGAGTATTCCAAATACTCTGCGCTCTCAGGGTCACGACTTAACAAGTCAAAGTCCGAAATTTTATTGCTGGGGAGTTGGAAACAACTTCTCCCAAATGTAGAATTTCCGACTAATACGGAAGGCTTGAAAATGTTAGGCATGTTTTTTGGGACGCCAAATTTTATGCTCAGAAATTTTAAAAATATTTGGAGAAAATTTTCTGAAAAACTGGAATTTTATTCAAATAAAAGTCCAGCTGTCAGTCATTTTTCTCGTGCCAAAATTTTGAAAAATTATGTCTACTCGGGAACAAATTCCTTTTATAAGGGAATATTGGAGCTTGTGCATGCAATCAGGTTTAGAATTTCTAAAGCACCTGCACATTTTCTGAATGAGATTTTACTTTCAAATAATATTTTTGATAATTTGGTTCCACATTATCTCAATAAACATAACCTACATAATATTGGAGGTTTTTTACACTCGAATTGTCAAAAGATACTTGAGGATGTTATTCCATGTCAAAAGAGACATTTTGTCAAGGAATACAATGCCTTCAAGTGTCGTGTGAAAAAACTCGTGGAAAATGTGTCAGATGTTTTTAGCTTTGAATGCATGAATTTTGTAGATGGAAAAAATTCCTATTGCCTAGTTACCAAGAATTGTTTTTTTGAATGTGCTGCGGTCAAAACGACCTTAACGTATTTATCTAGTATATTTTTAAAAGTGTAAAACATAACACAAAATTTGTGAACAATAAAAAATTGGCCAGTGTATTTAAAACCGATTTTTTAAATAACGGCTGCAATCTTGTTTTTCAAAATTTTAAAATCTATTTGAGTAAACCGATAAAGCATTATCTGTACTAGCTGTACTGCTCCTTCCCTACAGTCTTTCGATTTTATTCCTTCCGCACCTTTAGAATCTCCTGCTTTAGAATCTGAAATCAAAATAGAAACTCCTGTCACAACCACATTTATCGAATCCCTCAATACTTCAAGCCCTAGCAAATCTCTCGCCCTCACACTAAACAAAATCAGGTGAATTGGCCAGACTTTTCACTAACTCTCGAAAAGGGGTTTCCTCTATTTCTTTGATCATTTCTTGAATAATGTGAATCAGTTGGGGCAGCTCAAACCCACTCACTGATAAGAACGTGCTATCTAGTGAACTGGTGTCGTCAAATGAAAAGTTTTTCTTCATCCAGAAAACAAAAAACTGGTGATTTTGTGTACCCAATTTTTCCGAATGTAAATGTTATTACCAAGCTTTTTGGAATTTGAGTAGAAAAAATCCAAACTTCTTTCTATTGACATTTCCCTTTCAGCGGGTTCTTCAAAAAGGCAACTGCTTCTTCTTTTGTTTTTTGCGGTGCGTCTCAAAAAATCCCTGTCGGGAAGAAACGCATTGTTCATGTTAACAATTTCAGAATCCATAGGGAACTTGGTCAAGTCAATTGCTCTTTGGAGAGAATGTTTAGATGTTTCAATTTCTAATTTGTATTTTCTCTGATTGCTGCTTTCCATGGAAAATCTTTAACAAGACTTAGCAAAGTTCTAGCATTCGAGATTGGTTTATATACCCCTCTCTATCTTTAAAATTTCCATACAGCGTCAGAAAGCATCATTTCAAATTTTGCATCATTACATTGAAATTCCCAACATTCTAGCCTACTAAACTTTCCCATACCTTTGGTATTCGGGAACCAAACATTTTTTCAGAACATGAAATTCTGTTTTTTTACCCCAAGCAAACAGCATCTAGAATTTAACTGTTCGTGAGAAAGTTTGTTGCAAACTAAAATACATGAACCAGTAGACAAATCCTTTTCTTTTCATTTCACCTACATAAAGGGGAATAAAAGCTCGTTTTATAAAAGGTCGAGGATTTCACAATCAAAAACGTCGACTACCTGAGATCATTTTAACTCTTCTTTATGTATTCGGTTTTGAGAGTCCTAAGGGCAAGCATTTATCGCCCTTTGAACAATAAAGTTTCCGTTTAATACTTAATCAAGTGTGGTCTGAGGCACTCCTCTTACATTCGGAGAAAATGGATTTTAAACGTAGCAAACATAAAAGGCTTCTTAAGAACAAGCTTAAAACTTTCCAACGATGTTCTCTTGTACCCTGTATTATAAAAATTGTTACAGTGATAGTTGCTCTCAGTGTTCAGTTTTTCGGTCAAGATAAAACGAAAGACAGTGACAAGAGACGGGAAAGATAATAAAACTCGTTATATTGTGCTACCCGCTCAGGAGAAATATATTTTAAAAGTAACATCTTCGACACAAGCTTTTTCCAACCAATATAAAATATTCCAACCAAGTTCTTTTGAAAGTATATTAAGAAAGTTGTTTAAGTAGCTGTCAAACTCGAAACTAGTAAAATTGTTTCACCGCACTACCCGAAAAGACCCACTGGAACTTAGTATAAAAAGTTTAACGAATTATAAAATGTTTAAAACTCAATCAACCAACATCAATTTCATCTTTGCATATCACCTCAAGTGACCCAATTCATACCGCACCCTAAATTTAGATTGCGCTCAAATTTTGTATTAGAGACACTTTGTATGCCTAAGTGCAGCCACTTCTGAACATTTTTTTTCAAAAATTTGAACCACACCCCCAGCAAAAAACCTTTAAGCCATAGGGGCAAAAAAAGAATGAGCAATAGCTCACTTAGTAACTACAGAATGAGCGTACGTGTCATTTAAACATTAAAGGGACAAAAAAGTTTTTTTGGCTTTTGAAAATTTTGGAAATTTTGAAATTTTGGGTGTAACCAATGTTAATTTCATTATTTTTTTACATATGTCGCGATCTACTATTCCAAATTTTGTTTACCTTAAACGATTCGTCTTCAAACGTAGTGTAAATTTAAATTTTGAAAAATTGGAATCGGAAATCGCGACAATTTTTAATTTCGAATTGAAATTTAGGGGGTGGGGCTGGAATTGTTAGGCGTAAGAAGGTAAACTAAGTTTGGGAGCGATAGTTTAGGGCTACAACATTCAATGAAATAAAGTTTGTAATTTAATGCTATAAAAAAGAAAAAAACCTGAAATACTTTAATATTGAAGGATAGGTGGGATACCATAATCAGCATAGGTATATTTAACATTGAAATTATAGGAAAATTTAACATTGGTGGTATAGGGAATGTTAACATTGAAAGGATAGGGAATGCTAACATGGAGAATATACAGAAGTTAACAGCAATGAACATTTTGTAAAGGAGGTACACTAATATTTAACATTATTAGTATAGGAAAATTTAACATTGACAGTATAGGGAAAGTTAACATTGAGAGGATAGGTAATTTTAACATGGGCAAATACAGAAGTTTAAAGTAATAGAACATTTTTCATAGTAGGTACACTACTGTTAAACATTAGTAGCATACGACAATTTAACATTGGCAGCATAGGGAAAGTTAACATTGAGAGGATAGGGTAGTAGGGTATTTTAACATGAAGAGTGTATGGAAGTTAATAATGACAAGAATAGAAAATTTAGCATGGGTAGTTAGTACAAAAATATTTAACATTGTAAATATAAGGACTTTTAACATAGAAAGTATAGAGAAAGTAAAGAAACCGACAAGCATTAATTTTCAGTAAATCTCATTTGGGGCTCCTCTTGGAACGAGAGAGAGAAAACTGCCGACTCTGTTCACTGCACTGGCAGTGGGCTGAGTCAACGTGGGAAACGAATTTCTCTCTCTTTTTCCCAACTTATGAGTTAGCTCTGTTTCATTTTAATTGCAATTTCATTTTAAAAAATTCACAAGAAACAAATGCATCATGAGCATAGTTGACAGTGCCACAGACGCAAATTTACAAAGTAAATTTTTGATTCAAATTTCAATGCAATGGGACAGTCGAACAAATCGAGTGTTGACGTCGAGTTTGTTCCAGTTGTAAAAAAGTAATTTTACACAAGACAATATTTATTTTCCATTTTTACCTACATTTTTAATGCAGTCAGTCGGTTTAGCCACTGTAGAACTGCTCAACAAAGTAGAAACTATCCGGGCCTTCATATATAGTTTACCGAGTGAAATATTCCGTTTGGTAGAATATCATATAATTTTAAAGCACTCAAGAAATTGTTTTCTGCAGTTTTATTTTAAACTTTAAAATAAATTATCATAATTGATGATTTACAAATTCAAGGTTTTAAATTTGCATGCGATTTCAATGTGTCGGGAAACAGGATAAAGATTTCTTGAAAATATTTTTCAAAAATACAAATTAAACTTTTGAATGGCAGCGGATTTATTTGTACAAAGATAAAACAAATCGGAAAGAAATTTCGGACAAATAATGATAAACTATAAACATAAATTATTTTGTTGACAGCAATTACAAAATTAGCAAAAATTTTGCACAATTTAGCACATTGTAAAGTGAGCAAGTCTCATTGTACCATTTCCCTTTCTCGTCGTCATGAAGACGACCAACCACACATCGTACCTAGTTACGGGGGGCAAATAACCCCCCACTTGCACTTCGGGCCCCACGCTCACAACCAATCATTCCTCATTTTAATTAGCAACTCAAACCTCCCCAAGGTCCACAAATGTGCAAAAAAATGTCACAGGGTTGTTGACCTTCAAATTCCACATCATACGGGGGGCCAATACCCCCCCCCCACTGCGGGCCCCACCCTACCCACACCCAATTACCATCTAATCAGCAATTTTGCATATTTTTTTGACCTTGTCGGTGGTGTATTATTGGGTGATTACTTACTACTCAGAATAAGGTAATTACATCATCAATAAATTAAATATTAAGCAGTAATTAACAAATTATTTACTTATGGCTTAAACTTGACGCCTGGGCTGAGACAACGAGTCAAGTCAGTGTGACCATGCCTAACCAGGTAATATTTGTAAATAAACTTAATTTTTTAATTATGAATTATTAGGTTACCAGAGTAGCCGTTACGCTTCCAGAATTATCCTCAACTGACCCGTATGTACCTACGACGGTACACATCCAAAGTAATCCAGGTGTACGTTTGATTTAATAGTAATGTCAAAAATGCATATTTTTTCAGGAAACCTTGGCACAAAAGGCGCAAAGGTGAAACCTCAAACATTTATCTTTTAATGAAATAAATAAAAAATGTTTTTGTAATGATAAAAATAGAAAGCATAAAGCAAAAGCATCATCCTCTTCATAGCTTGGCTTCCTTGATGTCGAAGGTTAGGACTTGACCCAAAGTCAAGCCTGAGCCTTCGACATCGTGGGAAAAGAAGAGAAAAACAAGTTGTTTTTCATAAAAGATTAAAGCATCATGAGACTTTGAGAAGTTTCATGATGACTTTATCGCAAGCCGCATCCTGTATTAGAAGAATTGGTGACCAGAAGGAAACCGTAATTTCCTTCTGTGTCACCACTGCATGAGAATAACAATGTTGGCATTTTTGATAAGGAAAAGACGCTGGTTTTTGGGAGTTTTGGGATGGGCAGAGAAAGATTATTATTAAGGCAATAAGAAATTAGAAGCAAAAGAGTAAACATGTAAAGTCTTCGGGTCTTGATCTTGTTGGGAAACTAAATATATTTCTGAAAGAACATTGGAAAGTTTCCGAGTCTCATTTTATAGAATGTGGGGCGAAGTGCCCCACGCTTAGTACATAGCCATCTACACATAATAACTTTTATACTTACCACTACTGAGTGCACACATTAACTTTACAATATATATATTTTTTAAAATAATATTGTCAATCGTTTCTGCCGACCGAGCGACGACTAAAAACCCTGGAGGGTTAGGGATACGGGTGACCCGTTTCTAGTATTCCAATCCTATGATGAAACGGCCGCGTCATTGTGCGATCTTATTCTCATTCTAAGTTGACGAAGACGACGGCTATCTTAGATGAAAGCCAAGCTCAATAATTTATTAAAAATTCGTGTGAATTTTAATTAATTATTATCATTGTTTTAAAAATTAGTAGAAGAAATGTGGTCCTCAGGTTACGAGGGCAACATGGAGTTTGAGGTGGAGTTTTTGGGGATTTTCAACCCCACACCATTCCAGGCGCCTAATCTCCAGGATATGGTGGCCAAGGTCCAGACGGAAAATGAAGCTCTACGGGATGACAAGGTGTGCCAAAGTGTGATGACAAATGTTTGAATCACAATAAAATCGAGGATCCCTTTCCAGTGGATAGTTATCAGTTGGCGTTTTAAAAACATCCAGCAAGTCTTCAAATGTTTTAACATTTTTAAAGGATTTTTGGGGGCGTCCACCTCCTCCTTGTATGCCAACATTTTGTATACTCGGTGCCTTAATCATGTGTTCGGTGGCTGCCTTTGCCGTAGAAGGAATTCAGGGGTCTGGTTGATGTGCGGGTTCCTCTGGTTGCTAAAGGAAAGGGTCGGGTTGAGTGTTGAGGATGTCTTCGCCGAAACAGAGAATTTCGTTAAAATCAATGTTAGTAAGTTCTTGTAGTTGAGATGACTCCATTGAAATTTGTCGTTTTCCAGAGAGGTATTGGGCAGTAGTAAGTTGAGTCTTGTCCCTTCCCTTTGTAAGTGGAGTTTGATAAAAGAGGTTTTTTTGTAATAAAAATATTGAAGAGAAAATCGCAGTTGTGATTATCATTTATTACATTAATTATTCATAATTCCACCTAGCGCCTCTCTTACGCATTGTGTGTTAGATGTATTGTGGTCGAGAGAAAAAAAACTAAGTTTGGAGGAATGTGAGATACAGTTTTAAAAATATAATATTATCTTGACCGTATGCACAATATATTACGTTGTAGTACATCGTAAAATAGTTGGAAGTCTGGTTGAGTGAGTTTATCCACCCCAGATCCTTCAGACCAGAGAATGTGATTTCTTGTTCTGTGAATTTATACAGATTACGAGGTACTTATACGTGTGATTTGTGATAAATACTTTTATTTAGTTATGTAATTTAGTTATAATAAGTTAGATATATATTATTTAATGATAACATATATGTATGTATATGTTTTTAAGTATTGATTGTTGTACAGGACGCCGAGACGCATGTATTGGCGTCCACTACAGAACGCAGAGAGATGCACTCAGTCGAGACGTCAATCTTTCTTGTACTCTTTTCTTAACTATTTTATAAATAAACTCTCTTTGCTCAGACCGGATTTGTAATAGTAAATGTATTTCTTTGTCGCTAACACGTTATCGTATTACCCATCCAAAGTGGAGAGTAACATTAAAATAGTTTTGAACATCTGCCGGATCAAACCACATGGTATCTTGCAGAAACTATGGCCGAAGCTGGAGCCTGTGTGCATTTATGCGCAACTCAAAATACAAAGATAAAGATCAAGTGCAAAAAAGGTTAAACGAATTAAATTCGTTTAACACGTGTAAATTAGTTTGCACAGAAGAGTTCGCTCCTGCATCCTCTCTCGCAAGATTTTTTGTGGCTTCACTGACGACCTGTGGAGTATCGATCCCCGTGGAGAAGTAATTCCGACTACACATTTTTGCAATTCACAAGTTTGCAAAATTACCCGTTTTGTGAAACTTGGCAGCCATGTTTTTTTAAATTAGCGCGGTCAAAACGACATAAACTTGTATATTTTAAAAAGTGTAAAATATAACAGAGGCCACTGAAACACGAAATTTGTGAACAATCAAAAATTGGCCAATCTATTTAAAACCTGTTTTTTAAATAACGGCCACCATCTTGTTTTTTCAAAATTTTAAAATCTAATTGAGATACACCTGAGTCTAAAGGTGACAGAGCGCATTCATAAGGACACTGTCAAATTAAATGAAAATTACTGAACATGCAGATTTTGTTCCTTTTCGATTCTGATTTTGCCCAGGTCTCGAAAACGGTATTTATTGTGGCTAAATTTTGCACCTTAATACAATGTGAATCAGTTAACGCCGAAGTGTTTTTAATGCAAATCCATGTAACACGACGACTTGCAGTGACAACCCTGTAGATGTGTTTGGACAATTTGCAATGAACCCTACTGTTATATTTGTTTAAAATAATTATTGTAAATACTTTTGTTGCACCATGATCTTCCACTTCGCAATTTTATATCGTCTTATTATATTAAAAAATGCCCTGCACCTATTTAAAGACCTACACCTTTGGAAATTTTAAATTTTATTGAAGGATATGACACTTTAGATTTGTAAATGCTTTACAAATCTTTGTAATAAAAAGCTGTGTTAATTCACGGCACTAAATCCCCAAAAAAATGAAAATTAGTGTTAATGCATATTTTTTAATAGTTGTAAAAGCAAACAAGGTGCTGTTGTTTATTTTCATGCTTAATTTAGTCTTGGGTATTACTGTGATAAAATTTATCGACGACTTTGTAAAAATGTTTTAGCAGGGATGCTTACATGTCCTCGACGGAATTAGTATGATGGTTGCTAATGCATTAGCTAAAGAACAAAATGGCTTTAGACATTCAAAATCGTGTGATATTGATGCTTCGTCATTCGCTGATGATATTTACAAAATGTTAGATGAGAAAAATAATTACGTTTTATCAGTTTTGTCGATTTTTCTCGAGCTTTTGATTCTTGCTCGCATGAACTGCTAATCTTAAAGTTAATTAGTAATTTTCAAA